>JBAIZL010000003.1:40292760-40362760 GCA_036971475.1 Prosapia bicincta
TGCTTGATCTTGAACGTTTGACGGTGATCTGTGCTGTTTATCCTAGTTGAAGACTCGTTGTGAATCGTAATGACCCAAAATAGCCGGTTTTTTCAACCGAAATGCATACTATAAAACATCTAGGCCTACTCTGGACATCCTCGCCTTTCACATGACATATTTAGAAACTTCATTTCTATTCAAAATACCTTTATTTAGAATTAAATCTCTCCTCAAATTACTCTCCTCACACTTATTTCTTCAAACAAAAATTAGGTTTAAAATTATTGTAGTCCTAATCCAAGAACTCTAATTCCACTCTAAAAGTTAAAAGTTAAAATTAACCAATTAAACTGCAAGACTATTTGCAATGTAAAGGGACCGCAAACTACTACAATCAATAAATGTTTTCCCTTACTTTTTTCTATTTGTACTATCGTTTCACGTCTCCTCTTGGGATAGCATATCTATATGTTTTCCCCCTTTCTGTCGGTTTAAATCAAACAGGCTACTATTTGAGAATAGTTTAAACGAGTGACAAATTTCCTGTTTAGACAGAAAACCCTTTGTTTTCAAAATAGTTTTTGAAGAATAATTTTGCTGGTAAAAGTTTAGTTTTGCAACTTGGTCTTCCTTTATCTTTTCTAAACTGTCACCTGTGGACTATTTGTTGCGATTACTACTACGTTCTGTGGTATATAGCATTTTACGAGCTGATAATCAACATAAAATTATAGCTTAACCCTTAGCGCTCGGATTTTTGTAACATGCTTTGCTTCCCCACTTATAATTAAATTGAGACAAATTCCTCACCTGCAGGTTGCATTATTGTTTATGGAAAACCCTGTTTTCTCTTACATGATTTTAGTAAACTAAGCTATTTTTATTTACTAATACTGAATGTACATGATTTTATTATCTTATTTGTAGTTTTGCAGAGTATGATATTTTTCAAAACAGTCTTCCGGATGAAGTCCTGGTTTTCTGCCGCATGTTTTGTAGTGAAAAACTGTTTCCCTTCTACCTCCTTTTATCTTCCTGTTACTGCAAACTACACAATCCTTAGAACTACTTTTATCATTGGAAAAGATGAAATGCAATTTCCCATTCAGTCTTTCTTCTTTGTCAGAAGTTGATGGCCGACTACTATAAGGTTATTCCTGATATCACCAATGCGTTCCCTTACCAAGTTTTGGCGAAAATATTTTTGTTTGACAGGATTTTCTGTCATTTCCTTTTTTTTGTTATTATAGATGATAAAACTATTTACTACAGCTACATCTAATAGCCAGAAAAACATTTTCCTCCACCATTAATTTGTTTGTCTTGTAAAACTGCACGGTTCATTATATTGATCAGCTAAAGCTACACCACCCATAAATTGGTTATATTTACAAATACCTGTTGGTTTAGTTATTTTGTTTATGAAACTGAACTACATTCTAATAAATCAGTATCAAGTAAAAGATCAGGAATTTCAGAATCACTAATTGCACGTGAAGCCACGGCAAACTACGAGTAAACAAATAACCGGCAAAACTGTAACCTACTTGCAGCATACAACGTAGCGGCAAACTAGATTTTGTGATGACTCACATATTCCTAGGCATTTTGAACTTAGTTCACATTATTGTCAATAGAGTGTAGCACCAAACGGGGGCTGGAAAACCAAGTTGTCAGTCTCGGACAATTATTTGTAAATTTTATTAGAGCAAGAGCACTAATGTCCTTGAGACATTAGGATACAAATAGAAAACCTAAGCATAGGTTACATGGTAAAATAAACGATGATGAAAATAGTTACACAAAAAAAGAGTGTTTACCAAAAAATACTATTGCGACTGTAGCATAAAATATATTGATATTTAAATCACATTTTAATATAATATTCAAACGATTGAAAAGTATTTAACACTCAGTAATTTATTTCATTTTATTGTAATAGGTTTACAAAATTTATTTATATTTTATTCATAACTTTTTTTAAATACGTGTTCTTTATTCTATATTTCTTAAAAATAAAACTGTCATACTTGTGATAGATCATATTTTTCCCGAATGTATGGGACAATAAGTTATAATATATAAAACCGTTTCAGCACAAACATAAGGCTGTTACTATGCACAATGATATTAAAAATAATACTATTACAAAATCCTTAGGATTTATGGAGCTTTATGAATGTCTAAGTAGTTGCAGATGTGATTTTAGCAGCCTTTGATGTAGAGAGAGAGACAGAGAGAGGGAGAGAGAGAGAGAGAGAAAGAGAGAGAGAGAGTGAGAAAGAAACAAAGAGACTAAAATGTTATTGTAATGTTCAAATGAAATTTGTAAATTTCTCTCAAATAAATTATCATTAAACGTCTGATAAGAATGATGTTTAAACACCTGTCGACATCAGTATGCTTCAAAACTGTAAATAGTAATAATATAACAACATATCAGTGACTACTATAATAAACCAGCTGCACCATGTTCTTTCTTTTCTGCTTATGTATGATCGTTTTATTACTTACTGCAATTCCAGAAATACAGAAATATTATGAACATTTTTGTAGCTGGAATCATTAAGCCTGAAGAAACCGATCATCTGTAACCTGATTAATTCTGCTTATTGCTCCTTTAAAGAGATGTATGTTCTTCTTAATTGAACATGTGAAATTTTTTGAAAGGCATTTTAAAAATTGCGACACACATGGTACAGGTTACCTGCAATTAAAGTAATTTTATATCATTCAATAGTCTATATCTTTTTTCAGTATTATTTAGTAAATAATAGAATTATTTTGGGGAAATAAGAAGTTTATTGAATTCACATACATGAATAACATATTTATATAATATATAATATGTATATTTTATAATATATATATATATATATATATATATATATATATATGATAAATAGTTATTATCTGGAGAGCGAGTTGCTCTTCTACTGTTGTTGGGTTCACCTCATCGATGCTGGATGAGATTCTAGCGAAATGTTGGAACTGCGAATTTATGGATTGCAGAATGAAAGGATGTACTCCAGATAGTAGCTATTAATCTTATTTTTCCATGCGTGAAGGAATACATATCAGCATATATATATATATATATATATATATATATATATATATATATATATATATATATATATATATATATATATATATATATATTGGACATAATATTTGTTTTACATTTAATATAACTCTTTATATGTATTTATTTCATATTATGCATTTATAAATTAATTTTGTAATATTAGTGAATTTTCATTAACCACCCACTAGCTTTCTAATGAATATAACCTATGTAATATCATGATTTAAGTTTCCGGTGTGGTTAAATTCCTTAAAACTTTAAAAGAAAAACTAAAGCTTACAGGATCAAAGAAAAAGAGTTCGAAAGGCCTCTTAATGAAACAGTTTATAGTCAACAAACAAAATTTAAGGTAGCAACAAATGCGTTTAAACTTTAATGGACAAAGTAAACACTTTCGTGTAGATTACTTCAGCAGAAGACAATAGTAAACAAAGTAAATAACGATTTTTGTTACTGTCTTATAATTATTAATGTAACATCGAAAAGATAAATAGTTTTACCATATGTTAGAAAATACAATCATACTTTATGGTCCCTTTATTGTAAATATAAAAATCTCCTCAGAAACGTAATGTATAACATATGACAGTAAGAGTTACCTTGAGTGAAGTGTGAGGATCAGTATTAAATGTGATTTTACATCATGGTTACAAGCTCCAAGGTTAGTCGCTGCGGCAATCGGATGTACGTTATATTAACCAATTATTAATTGGTCCTTAGAATCTGGTTTATTCATGGAATGGTTATCAGAGAATTTCAAAATCATTTAATTAAATATAACTATTATTACGAATAATGTGACATGTTTGGTTAAAAATAGAAATTTTACACTAAACAAAACATTTTAGTATAAAGAACTCCCCATTGACACTGAATAAATTTCAAGCCTGGATTCTTCATGAGAGACTGCAACACTATCTTCATTAAGGATATTCCCATCAGGAATTTTAAGTGGTAACTTCGCTTCAGGTAATCAAACGGCATTCGAGTGCAATAATTATACACCATCAACCCATAAGTGGACTTTCAGTTTCCTAGTGTGTTGTATATTTAGTTTAGGATGCTTGAGGTGAAGATTTCCTCTTCCTGGACACAAATTACAACGACCAATACAGGAGATATTAGATCAATGCACACAGAGGTTTAAAGTAATCGTGTCCTGTGGTTAGCCAACCCCTAAAGAAGATTTTATTCTTTATCAATCTGTCAAGATGCTCACCGACTGTCATTTGGTCGCAGATCTTGCACCTACCGTTTATTGACATTCTGCTCTTTTGCAGCAAACCTTAGAACTATAAGCTCGTCTATTTTGTTCTTAAAGGAAAATTAGGTAAATATTTTACTGTACGGAAGTAAATTTGTAAGTTTACAAGTTGTAATATTGTTGTATCCAGCGTATTGCAGTAAGATGTAATACTGACGAGTATTAAGAAGAACTGTGCGAATATTATATTACCATAAACTAATCACTTGCTGCTTTACACTGGGTACCGTTTAGCGTTAAAATTACTTAAATAATAGTTGAACATTTATAGGAGTTGTTTTACATCTTTATGCAACAATTAGAAATAAATTAAATGTTAAAAAAGATGTTATTGATTTGTCTTCTAATAGCTAAAGCAAATCAAGTCCCAGGTTACAAGAGAAAAACTACAATTTTTCAAGATGAATAGTACAGTGTTATGGCGTTTTATCTGATATTAAATGAATAAATCCTCACAACTATACTTAGAAACTTTACTAAAAGATTTCTTCCATTGATGATTTCCTTGAAATTGATGTGTGCATTAGGAATTACATATAGTTTATTGGTGGTCAAGAGATTGTACTTATTTACTAAAACATACAGGACAGTTGTTTTTACTATTATAACCGGTAACTCTAATTATAGGGCTACGTTAGAATATATACTTACATTTTTAATGTGTACATAAAAAATTTATGTATATATGTATAATTATTTATGTGTGAGTGTGTTTTATGTGTGTGTGTGTGTGTGTGTGTGTGTGTATGTGTGTGTGTGTGTGTGTGTGTGTGTGTATGTGTGTGTGTTTGTGTTTGTGTGTGTGTGTGTGTGTGTGTTTAGTTTTGTGTTCGAGGGTAAATTTGTTCTGTAAAATAAATAATAACAAACATCCACATTAGAGTATTTTTCCAGCTATAAAGTATTTTGTTTTTCTTAATACTTGTGTTTCCAACAGCATCACATAACGATGAGAATCCAATAGATCAAAGCTTATTGAGTGATTGAAATGTGTTTTCTTTTTATTTTCATCCATTGATAGTCTTTCAATAGTTATTTTACGTCTATAACGTTTTTTTTACATATGACGTCGAAGTAATTTCATATCACGAAATTTATCAAGTGGCGGAATAATTGTTGTTGGTTATAGAAGACATTAGCGATTGTTGTAGTTTATAGGCAATTGCATGTCGTATCAGATGTATTATTAATAAACCAAACTAAAAGTAATAACAGATAGTTAATCTTGTTAGGTGTAGATTTAAGAGTAAGTGTCACCTTATAGGCAGGGCCCAAGGTAGGAGAAATAACATGGATAAATATTTTGCAATGGTTTTGACTTGACCTTATTTATATTTTTATATCATACTCAAACAACAATGAACTCTATTAATGAATAGAATTGAATAAATCCAAATCATATTACTTTATAATTAAATGTTTACGTGACGTAATATGTTTATGGAATAAATAAATTCTTTGTGCTCTTTGTTATTAGCTGATTCTATTATTATAATGCCTCATTGCTTATTAAGGGCTTATGCTAGCAATCCCGATTTAATTGTTCAATTTTATTTAAAAGTTAGCTTTATATGTTATAATATTTTCTGTCATTTAAAAATTAAATAATTTCTATTACTTTGTTCGGCAATACAATTATTTTATTCCTAGGATTCACAATAAAACTGTAGGTCGAGTGGTCGACAAAAACGAATCTGATATTTAGTAGTAAGTATAAGGTACTATTTCTAATAAAAAAGGCATTATTTGTTTTTAAAAACTGAAATTCACTAATATAATTTTTTATTGGTTTTACGTCTGTGTCTTATCGTCTACTAAAAATTGTGTTAGGTTTAAAGAACAATAAAAACATAATTCGATTTTACATCACTTTAGAGAAGTCATTCAGTCGAAGTATCATATCAGTGACTAACATTTGCATCAGATGTCTACAATGAGAAATAAATGACAGACCGTAGCTACAGGCTGCAACAGATGTGTCATTGGCTTTTGCAGTTGGGTTAAGTTTGATCACGGCGACAGGTTGATCTCGCAGTTACGTTTAAGTGTAGGCACAGATATATGTGTCTTTGTTTCACAGCCTTTATTTCATAGACGGATAGAATTAGACTTTAATGTCTCTTTGCTTCTGCTTCTAATACAGGTAGCAAAATTAAAAGATCTTCAGCAGTATAGCTGCTAAACAAATCTTCATCATTGCCTTGCTTATGTAATGACTATAAAGAGGTTCGCCTGTTTTTCTCTCTCTCTAAATATTTAACAATTCATATTCTTTACTTCGTTTTCGGCGTTCTACTATTCCTTGGGTTTGCTGTATGAGGTCTATAGCAACGTTGCCATCATCACTTCCTCGCTTTTGATTGGAGATGTTGTTATATTCGAACGTCCAGATCAGTATACATAATAATACATCTACAAATCTGTGACTTGGAAGAAAAAAAGAAATAAGACATTTGCTATCTCACCACCAAAATGTTTGCCAGGTACAGATATAATGATACCTCATTTTTTGATAGGAAAAGAAATATTTGCACTGAGCAGTTATATGATGAAACCATATCATAGAAAGATGGGAAGATAGGAAATCAGTTAATGAATACGGATTGTGCAGGGATTGCATGAGTAACAGAAAACGCTTTTGAGCTATTAAGCCAAGTATAGAAAATATTTTGCACATATAAAATCAGCCACACCAGTACTGTCGCCACCAATCTGTCGCTACAATCTGCAGTCTGCAGTGTGCGGTTTTGCAGTATGCGGCCACCATCGGAATAATGCCTTTACGCCGTGTGGATCTGAGTCATTGGAAGTTGATTTTTAATACGCTGTTTATTTAAGCCTTTTAAGAACGGGTAAAGGAAGGGCAAGTTATGAAGTAATTGTGGCTTGCTGTGGTTGCCAACTACGGAACTTACTTTAATGTCTCGAGACTTGTAGACTTCGGTCAGAATACCATCCTGGTTGAATGATCGCCTCAGTGCACGGATTATATCTTTCGCTAGGCTGGAGCTTATTACTTGGGCCTAGAGGCGTGGCTTGAACTTCTATACAGGATCATCGCCTTCTCAGGCCGGTATAAACAAGGTCGTGCCATGGTTTTAGGTATGCTTAAGGTTTCCGGTCCAAACTATTGGGGCCAGCTGAAAGGCACCAGAGTGATCGATAGGGAAACTTTACTACCTTTTCAAAAACATATTTTGCTGTGCTCATATGTGAGCCTAATCTGAACCTATCTTTTTTTCAATATTACAGGTACTGCAGTCTCTCAAAATTATAATCTTTCTTATTACGATACACTTTCTTCACTAAAACCGAGATGTTTTTAGCTGAAAACAATTTGTTTCTCGTAACATGATTTTATTATACTTTCAACCAAATTCAGCATATTTTTTCTACTGGAATCCTTTTTTTAAATTAACTTGAAATCATTTCAGGAACAAAACTTTTAATACAATTTTCTATTACCTTTAAATGACTTTTATCTCTAATTGCTTACCCGAGTCATAAAAAGTTTGTTTTTCACATACTCGTACACTAATCACTACTTATGTAACTGGATTATAGTCGTCAAAGAAACTCGTATAACCGTTGCTAACTAATATCCTTATTTACCGTTACCACGATATCAGCACGATCTTTTGTTTCGCCTCTGTTACTAAATTTGTCAGTGAATAAAAAATTTATGAACAGCACACATTGTCTCATTATAGCAAAAGCAATCAATGTCAGAGAATATATTTAAATTCTGCTTTTGCAGATTATTTACAGCAAATATTACTCAAACCTTCATCTTAGGATTTACTGGGCGGGTGATTCAAGAATTTGCATGATAGAAAATATTCCTACCTTCAACCTTACTTCCAGCCGCTTAGTTGTAACTAGCAGTAGCTAGAAATATCTGCTGTGTAGCTTGACCTACCGAATCTGTCTCCTTCTTCTCTCTGTTCTTATTAGTTATCACGTATTCGTCGTTTAGTCTCCCTTCAAGGAAGGACTGTAGACTTGGCTAATCATGGCAACTGATCATTAGTGAAAGTACATTTTTTGCACTTTGATATTGAAAGAATTGTATATCCTTATGTTTGATTTATTTTTTTTAAATACTCTGTACTTACATTAATTTTCTTCGGCTCCGTCGAATGTAATAGAAGACACCTTAATAGGCGTGAGTAAAACTATGTCGAGAGAAGGTGCAAAATTGCATCCCAATAATAGAATGTTTTATATGAAACTACATTTTCGTTTTAACAATGATTTTACAAATTGTATTTTCCTATTACAAATTTTGATTTCCAATTTGCAGAACCTAATACTATTCTCCCTTTCTCTATTAATCTTATTCACTGAATGTATTTTTACTCGCTAACTTTCACCGCACCGTAACTTTGGTCTGGTTGGAACGTCAATACTTTTGAGAATATCAATACCCTTATGAAAGCATGCAAAAATTCACTACTCCGATGATTTCATAAGCTTTGATTGCGTAATACTCATGATAACTGTTTATATAAGGTAAGTAGTAAAATTTACTTGTACAATTATAAAAGCGTTAATTACGAATGATGATAAACAAGTGAATAAATTGTATGTGGCTCTTTAGAAAGTCTAAAAATTCTTACCCTTTTAAACAATATATAATATGCGCGTGATGTTTATTTCTCAACAACATTTAAAAATGCCAGCCCTCGAAATACGAAAATACACTATTTCACAAATCTAACTCAGTTTAAAAGTTTTTCGAAGTTGCATCGTGTATTATGTTATTGATGTGTTTCCCAACATGTTTATGGATATATAAACTTCACCAAGTTCACCCTTTTGCGTACGGCTTCAGTTACCATTCTGGTGACAGTTTTATTGCCTTCTATATAAATATTACATGACTTATGGAAGAACAAACCTACTGCTAAGCACATAGAACTTTGTAACACTTGAATAGGAATATGTTGGCTATTTCATGGTTAGCAAACAAATATTTGTCTAAGAAATTGCCGAATGGGTGATTTCAAGAAGTGTTGCTAAGCAATAATTAATTTTATTTACAAATGATAACTTTTGTTTTACCAACCTCTAAATTTGTTTGTTTTAATTTTCAGGTCATCCACCTATTTATCGGTGTATGAATTTACAAACTATATTTTATCTAGGGAATTTAGGTTTTAAAAAAGTTGATGTTTCTTTATTTATGCTATTAGCAAGATACTTTAACACTTCTAAAACTATACTAATGGGATTTTAATAACATGTGTTTTTATAAATTTTTCTGTCGTATTTTTAAAAATTTTACGTCCTAAATACCAATTTAATATATATATATATATATATATATATATATATATATATATATAGAACAACATAGGTTATTCAAATACAAGAACATTTATTAACTTATATTCAAAGCTTTTTCCTATATGATCTATATCTTGCATTATTGTATTATTCACTCCTGATGATATTGGTACTGTTAACCAACGAAAAGCTTTCAATATAATTTAATAAATATTCTCGTATGTGAATAACCTATGTTGTTTTAGATTAATAAACAAGAAGATATGTATTATATATATATATATATATATATATATATATATATATATATATATATATATAAGTTATGTGAACCTTTCATAATAAAATGCGTGCTAGGAAATTTCCTGCTTACGCAGCTTTTGTATTATATAGGTGGTGAGAACAGAGCCCCAGCAGTGTGTAACTCGCCTCTTTATCGAACAGACGTCTTCCACTCCAATTGAGTGCATATCAATTGAATTGTTGTATTAAATAATTTATGTAACAGTTTTCTAAATTAATTGTTTATTAAATTAAATAAAGGTTTATAAAAATAATATCATTTTTAAAAACCTTTCCAGCTTAACATAACACGTAACTGGCGCAGTCGGTAGGACATCTCAGGAGAATTAATGAACAAAATTTTTATCGATTTTAAACGTTAACCAAGATTCTGCAAAAACTCTCGATTCATTACAGAGCGCATATCTGAAACGACATCAAGAAAACTTTAGTAGAGTGAATATCTACAACAACTTAATAGAGTGCATATCTATTAAGAGCACGAGTGAATATCTTGGAAAGTGAAAAGTGAAAATTTGTTCAATGAGCAAAGTATTTTGGATCAACTTGTAAGTAGATCTTAAGAAGTACAATTAACAAAAGTAGAGTAATTACTTTGTATATTGTTTTATATCATTGATTTTAATTTTTATTATTTTAAAGAAAATAATATTTTAAAATGGCAACGCTAACATTAAAGAAGGAATATCTTGACATGATTCCTGAGTATAATGGAGAGCCCACTATGCTCAATAGATTTATATCAGTATGTGATAAAATAGTCAGTAAGTTTTATGTATCTGAAAATCCAGAAGACTTTCAGAACGAATACTTATTTTCTTCTATACTATCTAAGTTAAAAGGCCAAGCATTAGAAATGGCAGTGAATTCAAATTCTTATAATTGGTAAGAGATTAAAAAAGTATTGTTAATCAGCTATTCAGACAAAAGAGATTGCTTTACTTTAAATTTAGAAATGGCCGAATTAAAACAAGAAAATAATGAATCACCTTTCAAGTTTTATGAAAGAATTCAAAAATTATTAAATTTACAAATCTCATTTTTTATTAATAAAGAGCCTCAAAGACAATTGGCCAAAGACGTTTTAATAGAATATGTACAGAAATTAGGGTTAAGAGTTCTCCTTAGAGGTTTACATGAACCCGTAGGATCGCTAATGCGCACGAAAAATCCAGATCCTCTTAGCGAAGCACTTAACATGCTTACGAATGATTTTCAAATTAAAAATAACAAATTATTCCAAAATATTAAACAGAACATCCCACCTAGGGCCCCACAGTACCCACCTACTCGCAAACCCATTATTAACAAACAAACCTTCCAAAATTAGGCCCAAATACCAAAATAACCCATACGTACAACAAAATCAACAACAGAGACAATCCAATAATTACACACCACTATAAGTTCATCAAAAATTTGAACCAGAACCAATGAGCATTTCCACAAGTCAAACAGGGAACACAATTAGACAAAATAGACTTAATCAGATGACAGAGAGACCAATAGAGGAAGAGAATTACGATCAAACTATGAACCGATTGACTGACTCTTATCTGACCGATCAAACGGATTATGAACCACAAGAGGACCCTGACAGCTACATAGACTTTGATAATTCAACGCAAGAGGAAAACGCATGTGAATTCATTCAAGAGGACAATCACACCCAAAATCATTTTTTAAGACTGACCACAATAAAAAGACATTTTCCATAATGCACATCGAAGACGACACAAACGAACTACCGTACATCCACGATCCCATGACTAACCTAAAGATGCTGATTGACACTGGAAGCACGAGATCATTTATATAAAAATCAATAGCTTTCCAATTGTTCAAAAACACCCTAAAACAAGAACCATTTGAAGTGAGTACAGCTCATGGAGTATCAAAAGGAAAATACAGTTGTAAACTACCACTTTTAGGGAAAGAAACAACCAAATTCTATTTATTTGATTTCCATAAAGATTTCGACTTTCTCCTTGGAGTAATTTTTAATTTAGAATAAAAAAATATTCAAAATGGAGAAGGACTCTTACCATACAAACACTTAAATGGATTAGAAATTCCGCAGTGTATAGTCTCAGTAGACAAGGGAGAAGCCTATTGCCCTATTATAAACAACACAGAAGAAAATGTAAAATTAACAGTGAATGAACCATTAGAATTAGAATCTTTTTCTCCATGGAACTCTCCTGTCTGGATTGTACCCAAAAATCAAGAAGCTTCTGGCAAAGCTCTGGAAAAGAATATTTCGATTAGTAATAGATTTTAAAGGATTAAACAAAAAAAACAATTGACGATAAATTTCCCTTGCCGAACATTACAGACATATTAGATAAATTAGGACGATCCCAGTATTTTACAACTTTAGATCTAGCCACAGGATTTCACCAAGTAGAGATGGATAAATTTAGCATAGAAAAACAGCGTTTTCAACGGAAACAGGACACTACGAATTTTTAAGAATGCCCTTTGGACTAAAGAATAGCCCCCTTACATTTCAAAGAATTATGAACAATATTCTGAGAGGAATCCAAAATGAAACATGCCTAGTTTATTTAGATGACATTATAATTTATTCCACTAGCCTTCAGGAACATATAGGAAGACTTAGAGAAGTTTTTGACAGGTTACGCAAAGCCAACTTTAAAGTACAGTTGGATAAAACAGAATTTTTAAGAAACGAAGTAGCATATTTAGGACATGTTGTGACACCTAATGGAGTAAAACCCAACCCCGGAAAAATTTTAGCAATAAAGGTCTACACAATACCAAAGACTTCCAAACAAATTAAAGGATTTTTAGGTCTATTAGGCTGTTATAGAAAATTTATTAAAAACTTCGCCAAAATAACAAAACCGTTTACTAACTGTTTAAAGAAAAATGCAAAAATAAATATCGAAAATCCCGACTTTATAGAATGCTTTGAAACATGTAAAAATATATTAACAAATGAGCCACTTCTACATTACCCACATTTCGAAAAAGAATTTATTTTAACGACAGATGCTAGCAACTATGCATTGGGAGCAATTTTAGGCCAGGATAAAAATGGAAAATACCTTCCTATAGCGTATGTCAGCAGAACTTTAAATGACAGCGAAACAAATTACTCTGCGATTGCAAACGAGCTATTAGCAACCGTATGGGCAACAAAACATTTCAGGCCTTATTTATTTGGGAGAAAATTTAAAATTGGCACAGACCATAAACCTTTACAATGGTTATTTTCAGTTAAGTAACCAAATTCCAAGCTTTTAAGATGGAGGTTAAAATTGGAAGAATATGAGTATGACATAAGATACAAAAAAGGCAAACTAAACCAAAATGCAGATGCATTGTCCAGAATACAAATAAACGTCACTGATAAAAGGTCAACGAACACCCAACACACTGTAGAACCGGACCTTGACTTATCTGCAGCTGACTTGCTACAATGCTATTTCCCAGAACTAGACGATAACGAATCTATGGTCGTACAACTCGACGCAACAGATAACGCCAACCTAGAGGACAATGACTAAAGTGATAGTGCCCAAACCATCCACTCCAATTTTGAAGGAAACACCCAAATTGAAATACAAATTTCCGACGACCCTGTAAACTTTGGAAAAAACCAAATATTCTTATATTTAGTAAAATATGAGCCAAAGAAAGTAAAAATTATAAAACTATTCGGAACTTCAAAAACAGGATTAATAGTCGAAATATCAGAGAATAACTTAAATGAAGACATAGTTAACTTTGTAAAATCGTATTTGGTACCTAAAATAAAATATAATCTATATTTTGAAGACGACTTTTATGAGAAATTTGCATCATGCATAGCCAAAACTTTTAAGCAAACTGAACTAAATTTAGTTAAGTGTAACAATAAACTGTTAGATATAACTTCAGAAGAAGGCACTTTGGAGACAATAAGTAATTATCATGTTAGCGAAACTAATCACCGTGGGATACAGGAAACATACGAACAAATCAAGCGTAGATATTACTGGCCTAATTTAAAATCACTAATTCAAAATTTCATAAATCAGTGTGACATATGTCAAAGAACTAAATACGACAGAATCCCCTTACAGTTAGAAATGAATCTGACACCAACATCTGGAAAACCATTAGAAACAATTCACGTCGACTCAATATCTCTGGAGAAAAACTGCTTTATCAGTATAGTTGACTCTATCTCGCGATACGCTCAGCTCTATCGCCTGGGAAGTACTCAAAGTACAGAAATTGCTGACAAGTTGTTAGATTACTTCACACACTATTGCTTACCAACGGTTATTATCTCAGACAATGGAACGGAATTTAACAATAGAGTTGTAAAAGAGATATTAGACCTGCATAAAATTCATTTTATAAGTACACAAACCCCCCAGTCGAAAGGATTATGTGAAAGATTTTATTCTACTGTAGTAGAACACATAAGGCTGTTAAATAATCAACTCGAATTAAAAAAAGACAGTATAATTAAAAGTTTATGCTATATTATCTTATAACAATAGCATAAATTCAGTTACGAAATTAACGCTGTGCGAAGTCTTATTTGGTCACATAAACTCAAACACACTATTAGATATGGATTTAGAAAAACCGGTTGTAATTGACTACGTTTTGAGCCATAGAGAAAAAAACAAAATTACTCTATAAAAACATTAGAAACACTAATCAAAAAATTAAAGAAAAAGTTTTAGAAAAAAGAAATATAAACAAAGAACCACTTCCAGAAATACCATCTAAAGTTTATGTAAAATCAGTTCAGAAACAGAGCAAAAGAAAAAATTAATATAGCAAGGAAGAAATAACTACAATAAATAATAAAAACTGGAAAAATAAAGCCTAGACATCATAACACAAAAGAAATTATACATTTGTCGAAAATTAAAAGACCTAAGAAGATAAAAAATTATGCTGAAAATCATTTTCCAGGTCCCTACTGTTCGTCACTGGCACAGCCACCGACTCAACAGAAATCAATAACAACCTCGGAATAATCCCGATAGACCTTCGGCCAGTCATATTATAATCTTCCTACCATATCTTTGTCCACTATTTTAACGTAAGAAATTTGGTTGCTCATTTAGATAACATTGACGCCTATTATTATGATTTATTGCAAAATTTTGAAACTAGTTGCTACAATTGTAACGGTAGCTTATTAGATAATAAATATGTAACTGATAAGAGAATAAGAGATATTGTTAATTATTTTAAATATGTTAATCACAGTAAAAATGTAATAGAGGAAAAATTAGAAATTATACTCTTAAGAGATAATGGTAACAAAAGAATAAAAAGAGGTCTTATAGATGGACCGTTATCAAATCCGTTATCAAATCTATAACAGGCAATTTAGATGCATATGATGGTAAAATATGACAAAATAATTAAAAATATATTTAAAATGAGCAAATTAAAATTAATTACCAAATTGAATCTCAATACTCCTTTAGTAATAATATTATGAAAGAATTAAATAAACTTTTATTGTAATCGATGAAAATTTTGTAGAATTAAAAAATAAGTTAAGTATTGTGAATCTTAATGTAAATGACTTTGTTGAACTAGAAAAGTTTAGAAGTATTTTAAACCAATTGAACATTTTATATAACATAATGTTACAGGTAATCACAGATTTAGAAAATTCTCTTACATTTTGTAAACTAGGTGTTGTACACCCGTGTTATCTCAACCCAAGAATTATATGAAGAATTAAACAAAATTTATAAATATTATAATGAGAGGTTACCTTTAGAACTCAAAATAGAAAATATGTGGGAATTAGAAAACCTGATTAAAGTTAATTGTAAACTAGATTCTGAAAGGGTTGTATACTTTATAAATTTACCCATTGTAGAAAAAACACAATTTAAATTGTATAAGTTACATTTTATACCCACAAAATATGAAACAGATTATGTAACAATTATACCAAAAGTAAGGTACATATTAGTGTCTAACTCTGTAATATTAGGTTTAGACAATGAATATAACTGTAAAACCGATTCCATATACTTTTGCTCATTCGACATTCTAACACACCATAAATTAGACTGTGAAGTGTCCATCATCAGGAACAACGACGCCAACAACTGTGAATATACTGCATTGAAAGTTACAGACAACCTAATTAACTGGATCCCAGAAATCAACCTTTACCTGGCGACCTTCCCTAACAAGCAGACTCTAGAAATTACCAATCGCAAGGCAACTACCACCGTCACCCTTCAAAGCATATATTTGATAAAAACAAATAATTATTCAGTCTTTTTCAACAACATGAAACTTAGCCACACATCAACAACCTCTGGAGGTCACCCTATTTTCTGGACACGTCTAAATTACCATTTCCAATGAATAGAATGCCAGAATTCTCAGTAAACGTTAAACGACTAGAATTGGACAAAATAAACAAGGAAACCATCCCAAGAATTGACCCAAGTATGGAGATAACCCACCACATCAGTATCTGGACTATTGCCCTTTACGGAGGCCTATTCAGAAGCCTTATATACCTCGCCCTCATCAAAGTGATGAAGAGGACTTCAACAGACGCCGAAACTTCGCCTACCGCCGAAGTTTTATTTAGGGATGGAGGAGTTATGTGAACAATTTATGTGAACCTTTCATAATAAAATGCGTGCTAGGAAATTTCCTGCTTTCGCAGCTTTTGTATTATATAGGTGGTGAGAACAGAGCCCCAGTAGTGTGTAACTCGCCTCTGTATCGGACAGACGGCTTCCACTCCAATTGAGTGCATATCAATTGAATTGTTGTATTAAATAATTTATGTAACAGTTTTCTAAATTAATTGTTTATTAAATTAAATAAAGGTTTATAAAAATAATATCATTTTTAAAAACCTTTCCAGCTTAGTATAACACGTAACTTATATATATATATATATATATATATATATATATATATATGTATATATATTTGTTTCGTTAAAAATGAAAATAGGCCTATAAATTTTTATATTGTATCTTTAAGTATGTGAAATCCAAAAACTGTTAAATAAATCTTTTGATTTTTTCCATTAGGATTGCTGCTTACAAACAGAAGAGAAATTAAATGAAATTTCACGCTCCTGTGTTTGAAAACAGTATATTCAAACGGTTTATAAATATTAAACCAAGTAAATTTTAAAACAAATGTATAGTGTTTGCGTAGTGATGTGGGGTCGTCTCATATGAATTACATTGAAAATACAGCAGCAAAAGACAAATTTAAATTAAAAATTATTGCTAAGATTATTTTACTTACAAACTTTGAACGGTAATTAAATATGGGATTTGAGTAACGTTGAATCAGGCATATTTACCTCTGCAACTCCCACATAGAAAAGTGGTAACATAGAAAATCTCCACACTACAGTCCGGCTTGGACTCCTCAATGACACTGAGCAGGTAAGGTCGTGTGCTGCTGATTTCCAGTTTCTCACATATAGCAGTCGTTCCTGGTATCCTTAACTACCCAATCCATCCATTTAAGTCCCAGTTCGTCATGTTGCTCTCATTTTATAGATAGTCCCATCTAATAGGTTATTGTGTAAATCACTCTCCTCCATCCGAGCCACATGTCCTAGCCCAGTGCAGTCTTCCAATTCCTGAGGATCTTGCTATCGAAGATGGCTAAGTTCATTTCCTCAATATTTCCAAAATAAGTTGGTTTAAAACTTAAAATAACTAAACTTAAGCAAACTTGCTCAAGTTCGTCTAGAACAATGTCAGAAAATTTAGGGGATATTGGACTGTTCACAGGGGTACCATGGAGCTGCTTATAAAATTAATTAGTTATCAAATTAAAAGTTTGTGTTTTCTATTAGGAATTACACAGCTTCAAGTAAATCACAAAGATGCATATCATATTTACGTCTAATGTAGTTATACCGTTTCACAATAGCTTTTAATATTAACTTAGTTCTAATATTAGTAAAAAGTGAAACAACTGAAACTACTAAAAATTAATAAAACTTAAACAAACCTATAGAAACTACTTTTTTCTATAGCACTGACCAATGATCACGTGTATCTCACAACGTTATAAATTTATATTGAAATAATATTTTTGTGAACATATTCTTCTTTAACTGATTTGGCTACTTTTATATCTGAGGACAATTAATCGCAATAACATTCTTATGTGAGTTTTGACAAAACTTTACAAAAACAAATATTAAAAAATTATATTATATAAAAATTACATTCTTATTTCATGATTTAAAAGACACTGAAAAGGAAGGAGAGATAAGTATTAAAATATAAGACTGAGTATATATTAGTAGAGTTACAAAATATACAAAAATGTACTTTTATTAAATATCTTAATATTATAGAATCTCGTTTGGATGTGTTTTTATTAATTGTTGTTTACTAATCGATTCTAATAATAATGTATCATTGTATATATTGCAAACTATATTGCATAAATATTTTATATTAATATTAAGTAAAAAGTTTTACGAAAGGAAATATTCCTTTCTCTCTGCTTATAACATGTATTTTTTTCCTTCTTTAGAATAATAAATGATTTGAAAACACCATTTGCTATAATGAAATAATATCTATTCTGGTAAATTACGAACACAAAAAAAAAATTATGTAACCCTACGTGAGTTCTTATTGTTGTGTCTACTTATATTCATAGTTTAATATTACCATCGTTTTCAGGTGTTGGTATCATTGAATGGATATCTCCACCACATCCTGAATATGGCTATAAAATAAAATGGCAGCAAACTTACAAAATGGCTCAACTCTGGCTTTATGACTGACTACAACGCCATAATAGTGTGCAGTTACTGTTACGTTGGGGTAAGATTGGGCTTTTACAGATCAAACAGAACCAATAAAGTTGGAACTAATTCGGTTACACTAATTTTAAAGAAGAAGCACAACACTGTGTGTAAAATGCTTGTATCAGCACCAGGAATTAAATTTATTTATGCACGATATATATTTCTTCATGAAGTATTCTTTATTCTTGTGTCAAAGTCTAATATACTATAAATATATTATATATATACATTTATGTATATTTGGGACACCAAAAATTATAATTCATTTCTACAGGATGCCCATTTTAAAATCAGAAGTATCAATCATTTGTTTAATGAAAAACTTGATTACTCTATTTCCAAGCGAAGTAGCCTACGAGAAAAGTCTCTGTGATAAAGTATGTCTCTTTAAGTTCACTATTCATCTCTCGTTTATTATAATGTATTATAAATTGCTACTATATTGCATACATTTTTTATAGTAATAATAAATAAAGAGTAATACAAAGTAATATTAAATAATTATCGTTCCCTTCCACTCCGTCTCTCTTCGGACTATTAATTCCGAGTCCCCCAGCCTAGTCGTCGACCATATACTACTAGGAATAAAAACATTGAAGATTTCCTAATTATCTTTATTTTGTGACTCTCTATCTTATTTCGTGCCTCCTCATGTACCTATAGTCGTGTTTAGGCGTAAGGAACGTCTTTTTAATCTCCATTAGACGATGCAGTTATATGTTTTTTTAAAAATTTCTATATGTTTTTTGTTTACGTTGAACTTTGCCCTAATTGAAAAATCAGTTAATAATTGAGAGAAATCGTACTGTTCGTTGAAAATTTTTGTTTGTTGGTTTATATCTAGTAGTTCTAGAATCGATATATTCTTAAACCATGTTTGTGGATTTTGAATACTTTACTCGGGCGTTTCTTGTAACGGATGACTGTTCCATGGATAATGTAGAGGATGATGTAGAGAATGAACAACCACAAAAATTCATAAATTTAAGTGAAACACAATTCACTGAAAAAGAAAAAAATATAATAACAAATGCTTTCAAATATAACCTAACCCATTTTAACAAGAACTATATAATAAAAAACCTAATAGTTGATACAGAATCTAACATCCCTAAAATTACCCACCAAAACACTGAAACATTAAGAAACAACAGTAATAATAAAATTAACCTAATAACAACCCTAAAAAACAATATAAAAACAAAATATTAACAGGCATACCTAAAACCCAAAAACCCGACACACCATTTAGATCACTATAAAATTTCAAAACAGCACGATCTTACATAATTTCAAAATTACTAGACAAAATAATAAGATCTAAAATACATATCAACAACACATACAAAATATAAAATTGATACGAATTAATTACTTAATTAATTAAGTTATGACATAACCAAGATATACCCTAGTATCCCAATAGAAGAAACCATAGAAATAATAAAAAACAAACTAATACCCTATAACGAAAAATAAAACACAATAAAAAGTATCATTACACTAACCAAACACATATATAGCCAAAATTACTTCCAATTTAACAATAAATATTATAAACAAACAACTGGATTCCCCATGGGATCAACCATATCATCATTCATGTCAGAAATATATGTATATATATATATATATATATATATATATATATATATATATATATATATATATATATAACACTTTGAACAAATAATCAAACAATTACTAAATACACATATTATTTTACTATGGACAATGTACGTAGACGATATACTAGTAATATACCAACCTACCATTCACAACGAACACATCATAATACTAAACAAATTTAATACATACAACGAAAACATACAATTCACCGTCGAAACAGAAACAAACAGAACAATTAACTATCTTGACATTACAATTAATATAAATAATAATTAAATAGAAACTACAGTACACAGAAAACCAATTTCCAACAACACCACAATACATTACAAATCTAACCACCCCTGGACACACAAAATTAACACTTACAGTACCATGATAAATAAAGCAATGAAATACACACAAGATAACAAACAAAATTTATATGAAGAATTAGATAACATTACAAAAATAGCAATAGAAAATGGATTCAACAAACACCTTATAAAAAAACATATACAATAAATTTACAAAAAAACCTAACCTCAACACAACACTACAACCTGAACACAAAAATAATAAAAATAAAAAAATCTACCTTAAATATAAATACACCAATAACAAAATAGAAAAACTAACAAATATATACAACAACGAATACTACACTCCAACATACAAACCAAATAAAAAAATTAAAAAATATCTTAATAACACAAACCACAAAACAAATACAGAAAAACATAACCTATCAGAAATTTATAAAATTACATGTAACGACTGCAACGCATTTACATAGGGAAAACAACCAGATCATTTGAAATAAGATTTGAAGAAAATTAGAGAGCATTCAAAAATAAAAATACAAAAACATCAAATGTTGCACACGCCTAATATCACATAAACATGAAATAACAAATTACGAAAATAACCTAGCCATACTCGAAATTAATAACCCCATAACCCCAAACTCACTAGAAAAATACCATATTTATAAAAACATACACAACAATTTAATGAACTAACAGAGAACTTATGCAGACGAAGTACTATTTACAAAACAATATAAACGAGGGTCAAAAAGAAATATGTATGACGTCAACAAATACCAACATCACGGACCGAACATTCACATCAATAAAATAGAGAAAAATAATCAGTAATTCGACAATGGTCAAGTGACTGAAAGGTGACTCATCACATAAGGCAAAATTATTGCAGTTAGTGGTGGAAAAAGAATTATTAACAAATAATAATAATAACTTTATATATATATATATATATATATATATATATATATATATATATATATATTAATATAACTTCCCATAACTAAATCCCCAATAACCATTAAGGGATAGAGGGATCCAGTATCGGTTATATTCTAAATGGGGTATTTTTATTGTAACTGAAAAAAGATTTTGCGAATATTTTCAGAAACGTTGATAATTGCATTACAATGGTTGTACGTTACGTGGAATGAATAAACGCAAGTCAGGCCTGTGACGTAGGTTTCAAGGAAATGTCTAATGATTTGTATTAATAATTGTTGTTGTTTATTCCACTGTCAAGAGTATTTTAAAACACTCTTATACAGTGCGCACTGGAACATGCAACGCACTGAAGCGTCTCAAATTACATCTCTTGGCCCATTGTTTAAGTCACAGATATAATAAATTATTTATTGCAAGCACAATAAACAAAAAAATTATTTCGTTCAAATTTACTATTCTTTTTTTTAAAAATAGGATAACGAACTATATGCTTTCCTCAACGTTAAAACCCGTAGATAAATAACTTTAGGACAATTTTGGTTTTTACAATGTTTCATTACTTAATCTTGCACACCTATGTAGTAATCTATATTTTTCTATTTAAACCTAACAAAACATATCAGCTAGCAACTTTCTTTAAAAACGAGACCATTATTCTGCTTGTAATGAAAGAAGCAAAGAGATAAAATGATTTAACAGTTGATTTAACAATTGAAGTAGTCCTTGTTTTATTAGGATAAGCTACACTCCTTGAAGAAATATACTCTTTCAGGGTAAGATCACGCCAAATAGGAAGTATTATTTTATTAAAACTCTAAAACAAACCAAATTAATTTAAATATAAATATGTAGGCATTTATTTACAGGGATTTGTACTGTAAACATATTTTAAAAATTTATAATATATATGATTTAATTTATAACGGTAACTTTTTTTTTATAATACGCCGAACTAGTAGCTAGACAATCAAGTTACATCAAAGCGATAGGCCTAGGAGCCATAAAAATGGCCGGACATTAGACAGTAACTGTTATATAAGATTCCCTAACGAACATCTATCGGTCACACACGGAAGTAAGGTTACTTTACGACTATTTGTAGAGAAATTATTGTATACGTTAAATAAACAATAGATACAATAGCCAATCACTGGTCATAGAAGCAAACGTTTTGTCTGTAGATTGATATAGACTACGCCTTGAACCTAGTTGAAATAAGAATTCCAACATAAAAAAATGCTGAATTTTAAAAAAGGATAATAAATTTCGGCGTTAGGTAAAAATATTTTATAAATTTTAAAATATCCCGATTTTCAAGAAAAAGTTGTATCGTAAACGAAATGTTTAAGGTTAGAAAAATCATATTCACCTTCTGCAACATATAGGAATACGAGTTTAGGTGACCTTTAAACGCAAGATTTGAACCAAGGTTAATGTGACTATGGTAATAACCTATAATTTTCCTACCGTTGTCTATAATACCAGCAGTTTGGAACACAAAACTTAATCTGAGGTAGTGTCAGGATAAGACCTTACATTACCCGGCCTGAGAAGCCAATGTTACTGTCTGTATACAATAACAAGTCACACCTCCAGGAACACTGTAATAAGTCCCGGGCTAGCTTTAGAACTAACCCATGGACTGTGGCGACCATTTACCAACCAAGGCTAGTCCGACCGATATATATGCCTTCAATTCTCGAACTTGTTCTATCCTGTTTCTTCTGACGGAGAGTAAAATAAACATCGAGAGATGCATCTTGCATTCAAATAAGTCCCACATGATTTAAATTTAAAATCGTTGCATTTCCTTGGCAACGTTTTAACAATAAATGTTTTATTGTTGTATAAATAGAAGAAAAAGTTTAATAAAGATAAAAGTAACACATCACGGTAATTTTTAAAATATTTAAGGAAATAGTAGTAAGACATAAAATGTTTAACACACTTGTTTCTTCTAAATGAAATGTAAGATTTAAAACATGTAATGTGAGATAAAACATAAAGGTTGTTTTAATTGTTACATAAATAAAGGTAATTTATTGCCCCATACTCGAACAAGAAATTATTAGGTTATATGATTCCATATAAGGACATACGAAAATATTTTTAAAAGTTATTGTGATTCTCACAAAGTTATTTACATACAGGTTTATTTTTTTCAAAGACAACTTGAGATCATTAACTCACGAGTAATATTCAATCACCGGTTTAAAATATGGAAAAGCCATTGTAACACATTGACGATCAGTTGCCATGACTTGATTTTCACTAATAAATGACGAAAATAAGAATATCTATAACCCAACTTTTTATGATGCTTGTTAGTTGCTGTCGCATATAATATTCCTCACGAAATCCAATTTTGGTGGAAGATGTAAATTGTTTATATAATATAATGATCGGCGATTTATTATATACGTACATAATATGTACTGGCCAATTCATTTCTTAATTTTAAACATATTTGAGCTTTATAAACCAAAAATAGAAGGTCGAATTGTAATCTACCTATTTTATTCTTATCAAACATTATATCTTTACTTAACGTGCAACCTAAATGTCACTGGTGAAACGATCGTTATATTAAAATATTAATTGATTACAAGACATGCTTTCTAATTTTAAAAAAAATCGATAATTAATATTTTTTTATTTACTTACATTTTCAAATTTAATTTACCCAACGTCTGATTGGATTCATAGATAATTTCATACAAAACCTTGTATAAAGTACGTATAGGCCTACCTAGAAAACAGGAAATAAACCCAACAGATTTTATAGACTTAAAAACATTTTGTCCGTCCCTAAGGTGAAAGCATCCGATTTATAATTTATGTATATTTTGAAATATCCTAACGCAATTTAGATAATATGTATTTAGTTTTTAACGAAATTCCGGGTAAATTGAATATTTAGTGATTGTTAATTAAATAGACTATTTATTTGAAAATATAGTGTTTGAGATTTTAAATAAAATTAACTACTTACTTTTACAGCTATATTAATATGTTCTACATCTTCTAATTTTACAATGGATAATTCAATTAATTGAATTTAATCTAAAAACTATTCAAAAAGGTCTATACAAAAAAGTTGTTATTAACGTAATTTGTAAGAACTCGTTTATGAAGTGTGGAATAAGAACTATAAAATTTCAGGTAAGCCAAACCATTTTCTACGCTCTAGGTATGAAATAATAAGACTAAATTTTATTTTACTCAAACGAAAATGGTTTTTAAATTTGCTACATTATCATAATTAACGTTATTATTGAAAGTGTTTGGTAAAAGTTGAGATAAAATGCTATTACGCTTCACAAAACTCATAACTCGGTGTCAGTAAACCTTCTTTCTGATTATAAAGTAATCTTTGTTTATATCCTTTACTTGAGCTTACATATCGCAAAAAAATCGAAGCCCATATGAAGCTTAGGAGAAAGCCGCCCATTGGTAGACAATAACATGAATAATGGGATATTTAAGGTAAATTTCTAATCGCTCAATATAACCATTTAGGCCATGTTTACTAAAACTGAAAATCATAAAGAAAAATTATATTTTTACTTGTCATTACTGACTGAATACTATAAAATATGTAGTTGTTTCCAATTTGTAAGAAAACATTTTTCCTATGTAATAAAGTACTTTCTCGCTTAGTAAATGAGTATAAATAGTGTTTGCATAACTAGAGAAAGTAAGTGATGATTTTATGCCTTACCGACAGTTTTGTAACACAAATTCTGTGACATGGTGGTTTCGGAAGAAGAAAAATCTCATTATAGTTTAAAAGTACTAACGTTAAAATTTTTAAAAAATACAAAACCAAGTCTAATTCTATTTTTATATGTATATACAAAATAGCGTTAAAATTTATCCTCAGTGTCATGATTAGCCAAACCTATGACCTTTTCTTAAAGGGCAATCGACGACTGCATGACATTTAGTAAGAACAAGATTGCCTAACATGCCACAGATTCAATCGGTCAAACTACACTATAGGTATTAGACAAGCTACTGCTAGTTACAACTAAGCGACATAGAGCCCGAGCTAGAAGATAAGTGTAGAGTAGGAATAGTGCCCATCGTGCAAACTTTGTTTTACCCAACCCGTAAATCACAGAGTGAACAAAAGAGTAATAAAAAAAAATATTGATGCTGTAAATGTCTCTGTAAATCAGAAATCCTATATTCTCCCCTAATAGTTAAACCGGTAAGCTTTGACTTGTAGCTAAATGTTTAAAGGAAGTGCGAGAGTAACGATATTATCGAATTTTGGTGTAACCTACGCATAATGTATAAAGGAGAGATTGTTAGTTTGTTTGCAACGTAACGTTAGCTACTGCTAAAAGAGGATCTATGATGACTTTTTCTAGTAAAATATTAAATTGGGTAACTTACAAATTAGGAGAAGAGAGAGGAATGGTTTACTAGACCTTAAAAAAAGGAAGAGACAGAACCTTTTACAAGAATAGACTTTTTTGAAACATGTTTTGTTCTGATGTTGGTATACGAAAAACATTTCATTCAAAAAAAAATTTTAACAGGAAAGTATTGTGAAAAATGTTAAGGGGAAAACAAGTTTTTAAAACCAGAAAACCAAGAGTTGGTATTTTTTTTATTAAATATGTATGGGAATGTATTTTATTTCATACAGTTATAAATATGACTTCTCGGTCAAGAGAGCATAACAGATTCCAAAAATTAAATTTACAAGTTAAATTGATATTAGCGGATATAAAATTTCTGAAAACATGTAAAAAGAAGAACTTAACTCCTAAATATATTGAAGGAATTAATATAAAAGTTAACAATTAAATTGTGATAAATGGCCTATCCCTAAATCTCAGTTATATTTATTAATTAGGACATAGTTATAACCTTTTTGTTAATAAATAATATTATTGTTTTTTAGTAAAATTGAAATAGTTGTAACGGTCACTCTTCAACTCGGGAGTTGAAAGACCGGACCAAGTTGCAGAGGGGGAACTTACTGCAACGTGATTGGTCGGAGTAGTTTTTTAAAATAAAGGGCGTGGCGAAGTAGTTACCGGTTTATGCCTATATATTTGTTGTATTATGTTGTTTAAAGTTAGATTGCTGGGCAATTGAAATGTACATAAGGTTTAAAAAAAAAGTTATTTGTGGTTTAGAGGTTTTATTTATTTAAAAATAAACATTACATACAGTTATGAAATGCCTGAGTTTAAAACTTTTGAAAAATGTTAGAAAACAATATAACATCAGTTTGAAAAAGAGAGGAGGAAGCTATTATAATTTTATAACTATAGACTATTTTGACAATGGTTTGTTTATAAAATTTTGTTATACAACTTTTATTTCACTGAAAATATATTGTTTTTAGGCAGAAAATAAAGCTTGATAGATTTTTTTAAATAATAGTGGTATCAAAATAATGACAACAAATCAGGAGGGATAGTTAAATCTAAACGCCTGAGATTATAACTTTAAACACATTAGAAAATCACAGTTTTGGAATGACTTCAAACTTATAGATAAAGGACGACATTAGGTAACACGTTACTAAATCTTTGGTTGCAACCCCTGGATCCAGCAGTTTAGACCGGAGACTTAAGCAGACCTAAAACCATGGTAAGACCTTGTATATCTTAGTCTGAGAAGCCAAAGATTTTGTTTAAAAGTTCAAGACACGCCTCCAAGCCCAAGTATTAAGCTCCAGCCTAGCTACAGATCTAAACTGTGTTCTGGGCAACCATTAACCAAACAGGGCTAGTCTGGCCGATATCTAAGTCTAAAAGTGTCGTACAAATGAGGTAAAGTCTGTAGTAGGTCTAGTCACAGCGAGCCACACGCCGCCGCAAAATAAAAAACAGAACTTTTGTAATCAGAAAAATAAATATAACCTACGGATATCTCAAGAGAGTTTCTTAAAAGTTACTATAGTCTCTTTGCGGTATAAAAGTTACGCAGAGCTTCCTAATCTAATGTAATCGCACTATAAATAGGTCTAACTTTAGGTAATTATTTCATAACTGTTTACCAAATTATTTAGTTTAGCGAGGACATTGTTGTAGGAATACTTATATAAGCACCTGCCAAAGGTTACATTGCTGGTATTTCCGTCCATTTTCAATTAACTCGCTACAAACTTATGAGTTAATTTAAAGTTAGTTTCATGATAAACGAAGGTATTTGTAGTCAGACATTGAATGTAGCTACAGCTACTACGAACCGCAGTTTCACAAAGATAACTTGGAGGATTTCATTCCTTTGCTATTCTAGTTCCAGAAGCTATATAGTTTTCATAAATTGGTAAACTTTCGCAGTATATGGGTATTAAAAATAATAAGTATATTTTAGGCTTGAAACCGAACCCTGAGCTACCGCTTGCCAAAATCTGCCAAAGAACTAGTCTCTGGACTTTATTTAAAAAACCCTAACTCATAGAGAATTAACTCTTTGGGTTTCCGCGTCCGGGAATGAAATTTTTTACCGGCATTCTCAGCTTAGTGACCAAATGATTAGGATTGTTTAAGAAATTTGTTTGAATAAAATAAAATCATTACTTAAGTTGCAAAGTAGTAAAAGATATTTTTTATTTTTCTAATAATGAAATATCCACAACACAGTTTGTAACATAGCCTATATTTACACCTATGCACTCCTACAGGAGCTAATTTTACGTCGCGTCCAAACCTGATTTTACAGAGGCATGATACAGTTACACATATAGTACTACTAACTTGTTCTCATGCACTATCATTTACAAGTAGAAGGAGTCTTGATGGACGGATATTGTTAGATGTATAAATGCAATTAAAGTCAAACACAAAGTAATATATTTATTTTAATTTAAATAATTAGTCATGTTTAACAATTAATGCAACGGATAAATTACAACTCGTAGATGAAAAAATTTGAAATGAAACTGTTAAATTTGAATTCTGGATTATGGTCTGTCATTGTCTACAACGGAATATACCTTTACTATAATTGGTCAACAACGACAGTATAGTACCACATTTTGACTCATTAAGTGAATATACCATAATGAAAAAATGGTTTCCTTGTGGGTAGGTATATTGGATTCTGCCTAGGTAACGAATTTATTGATATCAGTAAGTTGTACCTATTTAATTTTAAATCCAAGTAATTACATCAAAATGAATGTGAGTTGCGTCACTAAATTTAAGTTCCGATTCTCTTTTGGGTGGTATCACCTACTAAATGGAAAAGAAGATTTAAATATTTTTCATAACTTTAAATAAACCCGTTATCACTTGGGAGCTGTACGTGTTTAGTTACGACGTGATCACACACACCCACATGCTGCTTTACCTTTCAAAAAATAGTTACCATTCCGTTATTCGAAATTTATAAAACGTAAGTCTATAAAGTACATGTAATTATTTTCCGTGAAGTGTGAAAAAATTTTTTTAAGAAAACAGCGTGTTTTATTAATACCTTATTTTCTCGAATGTCTTTGATATATATTTTATCAATTCGTAAATCTGTGTAACAAATAACAATTTTCTACCTACTAAATGAATAGACGTGATACCAATTTTTTTAATTGTAGCTATTCAAAAGAATACTAATGCACCTTTTATCCGTGGAAAATGTATGCATTTGGAATATTTAATTATTACCTAATGGAGGCCCTAAGAGTTATGTCTTTAGAATAGCCTATTTTTCGCTTCCCAGTATCCACACACTAAACTAGACCATACTAGTGATTCTAAAGAACGTGAATAAAGCTTCTGCATATCCTAGACGAACGTTTATTTTGCATTTAGATCGACAATATCTCTTATAGGATTATTGATCTATATATAATAATCCTTTGCTGAATGTATAGGATTTACGACTTTTGAGCAGTTTTTATCTTCCGGCTATAAGCACCTCACTGATGTAATATTCTCCAGTTCTCAAATGTTACTGAAATGACAAGCATGCTACTGCAGGAACCTACTGTTTTATAACTGCTTTACCTAACAAATTATGTAGAGCACTCTACATACTGAACTGCTGTTATCAAAAATCAGTAATTGTGTTTTCCGGTAAACTATTTTCTGGACCTGTTTACTTTACGTTCTTCCTAGTTTGATCTAATTTTCGCTAGCTCAAGAGGAAGATCTACATAAATCCTGTATCGTCTACTCATAACCTCAGATACAAGTCGTAAAACATTGACCAGTACTTCGAAATAAATTCATGTAAATACATAATTAGAGCATTGAAATAGGTTCCGATGTCCGAGGACTCACAGGATTAAGTAAGAAGTATATCAAAAACAAGAGGATCTGGAAACCAAGAGACGAGGAAGTAAACAGTGCGAATTATTGACAAGACAATTTCATGTCAAATGTATTCATTAAATTTTGTTATTTCCCTAAATAAAATATTATTTAACAGTTGAAATTTTACATGCATAAACAATTGCTTCACTCAAGATCTAATGTTCAGACACAGATATAACAGTCGCTTGATTATTAACATGGATAAATGATTCATTTTGAACAAACATTTTTTTGAATTCCTATTATCTTCTAACGAAGAAATGTATATTTCATTCATAAATCTTTAGTAAATGAATGTAAAAGCAACGACCATAGGGTTAATTCTCTGGCCTGATAATAATTTAAACATCAAATTACGTGATTGAATAATTGTAGGTAGATTATGTTCATAAATCTATAAATGTAAAAAAATCGCCTTGACGATTAGCAATTTCAAATTCAGTAAACAAACATTACGTTATTAAGTGCAAAATTTAATTTGAGTTGTATTATTGTAAGTAAAATCATACAAACACATTCTCATAGATAGGTAGACGAGAAATATTTTTGATGTGTTACATGAAGATTCTAAAGAGTTAAAACATATTAGTAGATTCTATTCTATTCTATATACACACACACACACATATATATATATATATATATATATATATATATATATATATATAATATTGTGTTTGTATGTGTGTGTGTTAATGAGGAATCGAATAGTGTTCAAGTAGAAAAAAATCAAACTTTACCAGAACTTAAAAAACAGGGAGAGATAACTTTTTCAAGATATTTTTTTACAAGAATGTGATGTTCCTAAATTATTGGTAAACGATTTTCCGCTCATTGAAAATGGAATTCCAAGGAGAAAATTCTTGTGTAATGTCCCTAAAGAGATGAAAAGTAGATAAAAAAACCAAACTATCATAAATCTTTTACCAAAAATTATGATATTAAGAAAAGACAAAAAATATAAAAGTTACTTTCGATTCAAAACACAGGAAATTTTAAAACCGAAATACGTTTTTGCAAAGAAAATGTCATGATTTTAAGTCACAGGCTAGCTTTTTAAGGGCATGTTTTAATACGAAACTGAGGAAGTTTTCCCATCTAACACTTTACCACCAAGCTGGTTCTAGCGGTTTGCAGTAGAAAACTTAAAACAACCTAAAACTATGCAAAACCTCGTATATCTTGGCCTGAGAAACTGTATACAGGTTCAAGCCACGCTTCCAAGCCCAATTAATAGGACCCAGCATAGCTACAAAACTAAACAATGCAGTGCGCTGACCATTGACCAAAGCGGGCTAGTCTGACCTATATCTAAGTCTCGTTCATACGTGGTAAAATCCGTACTTGGGCAAACATGGAAAGCCACAATCACTTTATAACTTTATCTTTTCTTTAATGGTTCACATTAAGATATAAATAATTACCATTTTGAGAAGAAATACGTAATGACCTAATTGCCACACTGTTTTAATCCAAATATTAACAGTATTTGCTTAGCAATATTTAAACAATTGGTTTATTATTGTTGCATAAATGTAAAATAAAATTAAAATAGAAAGTAATAAGTTACATGGTGTATATATAGGTGGTTTACACAAACAGTGAGCATACATAGCATTACACATAAAAAAGCAAATACACTACACACACACATACATATAGTCTACAAAAGTCTAATCATTCATCACCAGTGCCATAATCCGCCAGGCCTTCCTTGAAAGTTGACTAAACAAAGAATGCTTAAAACGTAGTAAGAGCAGAGACAAGAAAGCTTAGCTTGCCACAGACTCGATCAGTCCAGCTACACAGGAAGTATTAGACAAGCTACTGCTAGTTACAGCTAAGCAACGTAGAGCGTGGCTAGAAGTAGGGTTTAGGATAGAAATATTGCCCATCGTGCAAACCTTTGCCTGACCCACCTAGTAAAACACAGGGTGAAAAAAGAGTAATAATTATTGCCATAAATATTTCTGTAAATCAGAATTTCTAAATTCTCGACTATTGACCCCTATGATGTCTCTTGGAGCTAGAAGTTGGAAGGTAAGCCGAGAGCAACCATACCAGTGAATTTCCGTGTATTGCTAGATAGTCTGTGTATCATTTTTCTAGTAAATTTCGGTGTCACAGATTGTTAGAATAATTGCTACATAACGTTAGTAATAGCTACAGTAAATTCTGTGATGACATCCTCTCAGTTAAATAAGGAAATGGATAACATAAGAGGAAGAAAGTGGCAAAGTTTATAAGACCTTAAAAAAAGGAAGCGACAGAATCTTTCAAGTAAGTAATTCATCTTGTCAAATATTTTGTGACTTAAAACTTCTTTGAAAATAATTTTAACAAGAAAATATTGTGAAATTTGCTTAAAGAGAAAATAAACCTTGGAATCAGAAAATTGTTCCTAAGACTTTTTAAAAACTTATGGTATCAACGAAGACACACAAAATAAAGAGTGGTGTTCAAGTTAAAACGCCTAAGATTAAAAGAAACTATGCAGATTATAAAACAATATTAAAACGAGTTGTAACTTACAGATAAATATAACAACGACAATATATTTGAATAATCAGTAGAGAGTTTTCATAGACCACTCTTGTATAGCTGCTGGTAATAGTAGTTTCGCCCGGAGACGTAAGCAGACCTAAAACCAAGACAAGACCTCGTATATCCCGTCCTGAAAATGCGATGATACTGTATTCAAGTTCAAGCCACGACTTTAAGTAATCTACAAATCTAAACGTCCACTGCGTCGACCATTGACCAAGCACGGCTCGTCTGACCGATATCAAAGTCTACAAGTCACGTACAAACGAGATAAGGTCCGTAGTTGGGCTAATCACAGCAAGCCCTAATCCCTGTATAACTTGTTTATTCTTATTAGTAAGGATAAAGGATAAATACGTACCATTTTCATAAACAACTTACAACGATTTCAAATCCGCAATGCTTTGATGTAAATTTGTCGTTTGCTTAGCAACATTTTAACAATTGCTTTAGTATTGTTGGATAAATATAATAGTTTTTTATTAAGGGAAATATCTAATGTCGTAATTACAAATTATTTAAATATATATATATCAGTCCTACATAAATTATTTTACAGCAATTTTCTTTAATTATTGTATTAATAGCAAAAAGTAAAAGGTTTTCACCTGACGCTTTGTAACGTCAATAAAATTTGACAAACTGTTGCCTAATTGGAAAATTTTGTTTTTTTTGTAAATTACATAATTAAGGTTCTAATTTCTTTCAGCAATTTTTCAGGTAGTAACGAATTCACACACACACACTGCAACGGTCTAAGATACCGTGGCAAATAGGAAATAAATAATTTCCTGTTTTTAAGAAATAAAGTTATTTTTAAATTAATCAAGTAGGGAATTATACAAATAATAAAGAGTGAAAAATTAAATATAACCTTAAATAGAATAATTAAGCTAAATTAAAAAATATTATAAAATAAATTTGTAATAACTAACTAAATTTGAGCATCGGGAGTGAGGCGAAAACTTTCTAAGTGCTTAAAAAAGCTATATTAAGAACCAAACCACGTAGAACTTTCATCGACATTTTAAAAGAACCACAATAAGCCAGAATGAACATTAAAGAAAACAAAATTCAAAAAAATTAGGAAACAAAAAAGTTACAGCAGTTTAAATAAAATAGACATTTTTCAGTGTTCCAAAAATAATAATCAAACTCGGCAAGCTAAAACAGATTCGTTGCCCGACTAGCCTGTACAAGGAATAAATCGAGAGATAGCAAGCATTGCAGGCGGGGTGAGGTAGGTTAAATTCACCGCTATATATACTAGGTCTCTAAGACTTTAGAGACAGTCTGAAATAAATTTTTAACACGAGGTGCCGCGGGACGCTATGCTGGACCGCGAGTAGGACCGTCACCAGGCCAGATGGACCAAAACCTCAGCGCTTTCGACATCCAGGACTACCAAAGGATGAAGGCTCCAGACTCAGCCTCCAGGACGCTGGAATAGAGGGAAACCACCACCGACGAACCAGGGATGGCGACTTCCGATGTCCAAGGACCAGGGAATCCAGACGAGGGACTCCAAGGACCGGCAGGAACATCTTTGGCAAGTCATTTTCTTTATTCGATACCAATCACGTCAAATTTAGTTAGTTAATTTTATTAAATTCAAACAAATCTGCAAGCTTAAAACAATGACTTCACTCTTTATAAAATTTTAATAAATTGTATGCTAAATAAAATGAATTTATGTGATCAGAATATTTAAAATAATGAATATTAAACTTACGAAGGGTTTTTGGCCATAAGCCATTTATTTTAAAGGAAATGAGAATTTTTCGAATATTATAAATTTAAAAATTAAATGTCATAAAATACGAATTTACCAATTCAATGTAGGAGATAAATTTTTATTATGTGTAATTTGGAAAATAATTTTATGTTTATGTCAATGTAATCAATCTATATGCATATTATAAGTTTTTAAAGCATAAGAAACAACAAGTTACTTAGTGAATTGTTTTGTTAATATAATTGTGTTGTACTTAAAAGGATAAATTTTCTTTTTTATTTAAATAAATAGAATTAAATATGTTATAAAAATCAACAGTATTTGCATTTCATCCTGTGTCAATAATCAATAAAAACTGTTTAGCTTTTTCCAACTAATATGAAAATGATTATTAAATCAGTAAACAAATTTAATTAAATTTCATTAAATGATAATAGATAAAGCCTAATGTTTTTAAAGAGTTTCTCTCTACTAACTTCATGAGCTAGTCTAAAGATTAGTTGGTTTTTTGTATAAAAGTCCAGAGATTTATCTACTGGCAGATTGTGTTTAAAAGGACACAGGAGCCTTTTAAAATAGGTAATTTTAAACACAATCATATTTTGCACGTTCCCTTGCTGTCTCTGCAGATCATCATCAGGTGGTAAGACTCTGTGATTATTTTGTGTATTATTTTAAATGTGTTTCTTTCCAGCTGACTATTAAAATGACATGTGTGACTATACCTAGACCATACACAATTGATGAAATAATTTGGGAGAGTTTATACGTATTTTAAATAGTAGTCAGCAGGAATAGGCTTGTTGTAGGCTTGGCCCTACGAGCGGGAAACATACACTTAACTCAGGGAGTTTAGCACGGTTTTACAAGCAGGGTGATAGGCAGATTTTTGGTTGTTTATAAATAAGTTTTCTTGTAAACAATAAAACTTTGTTATTCTGCAAGAAAGGATATAACAAACAGCAAACAACAACAGCGGCAGAGAGGAAGGTGGGGGGGACGTTGCAGAATTGGCGCCCGAACAGGGACTTGAACAGGTTCCCTATTACAAGATTAAATAGTTAAATTATAGAAATAAATCGAGATTGTTTAAATAAGTGAAGTCAGAATGTTTTAAATAATGCGATCAAATTTTTAAATAATAATATAAATTGAACGAATCCAAGAGCGTACAAATAAAAATAAAATAAATAAATAACTGAATTTGAATAAAGATTTAAACTAAAGAGCGGGTAGGAACCATCTGGCCTAAAGCAAATCAAAAAGAAAGGAATAAGTGGATAAGTAATTAATTGAATAATAAATAATAAATCAAAATGTCTGAATCCGAGATGGATAAATTGATGGCCTTTTTCAAGGCAAAGGAAGAGGAAGCAAGACAAAGAGAGAAGGAGAGAGAAGAAAAAGAAAAACAATTGAGAGAGGAAGAGAGACAATTGAGAGAGAAAGAGAAGGCGGAAGAGAAACGATTGAGAGAGGAAGAGAAACAAAGGGCGAAGGAGAGAAAAGACAGAGAAAAACAATTGAGAGAGGAAGAGAGACAATTGAGAGAGGAAGAGAAACAAAGGGCGAAGGAGAGAGAAGACAAAGAAAAACAATGGAGAGAGGAAGAGAAACAATTGAGAGAGAAAGAGGAGGCGGAAGAAAAACGATTGAGAGAGGAAGAGAGGGAGGAAGCAAAACAAAGAGAGAAGAAGAGAGAAGACAAAGAAAAACAAAGGGAGAAGGAGAGAGAAGACAAAGAAAAACGATGGAGGGAGGAAGAGAAAATGGAAATACGACCATTTATGGGAGGCTTTCCAGTTAAAACTCGATGACTACCAAAAAGAAAATGAGACTAAGACAAATCACATATATGAAAAGTTAAGCGAACATGAGACGGAAATAGAGAGACTAAAAACTAAAACGGAAACAAAAACAGCTAAATTAAATGAAAAAGTACAGAATATCCAAGAGGACTTTAAGACAATGAAACAACAAGTTGCAAAAGTACAGCAAACAGCTGGAGCAGGAATAGTAACACAAGTTTGCTTACCAAGGATAATAGACAGGAATGGGGAGGCTACGTACCGTAGGATTGAGTTCTGGGGGAATGACAAAGAAGATCCAATGACATTCCTAGGGGAAATAGAAGACCTATTTTCCGAGATAGACAATACTATGGACGAGACTGCCAAATTAAGGATTGTAGAGCGATATTTGAAAGGGGCAGCGGATGCATGGTGGAAAGCCATAAAGAACAACACAGAAATTTATTCTGAATTCAAGCATGAATTCACGGAGCATTTCTGGAGTTATCGCCAGCAGGATCGGATACGCAGTCAAATAAATCAAGGGCGCTACCATAATAATGGACCATACTCTATGGCAGAGTATTTTATTATGATGGTAAACAGGGCGAAAACCTTAGACCCGATAATCCCAGAGAACCATCTGATTTTCATGTTGATGAAACATTTTGGGAGTAACGTTCAGTTAGCTAGTGTGGGGAACCCCACAAGTAATATTAAACAAGCAATAGTTTTCCTACAACAGCTAGACAGCGTTACTGACAATGGGAATGGTAATGGGAACGCTCAAAGAAGTCAACAGAGGCAGGTTGCTCCAAACCAACAACCTAACCCTAACCCAAGGTCCCATGGTGATACCGCAAAATACCAAGATACCAAGTATCCTAAAAACCCTCATCCTAAATCGCCTATCCCCGGACCAAGCGACCAGAAGCCAAAAAACTAAATATGAGGATCTCTGGCAACAATCAGGGAGATACGTTAACCAGGTTAGAGATCCGAGGCTACAAAAAGTCAAACATAATTCAGAGCGAGAGACCGAAGGAAAAGCCGGTTTACCATCATAATAAGATCAGCCTAGGCGGTTTTTCCATGTCTATTAGGGACGATTTGTTAGAGGAAGGAATTGACTCGGTTATAAAACTGGAGAATGTAGACCAGTGTCCAGTGATAGAGTGCGAAATTAAAGACCATAAGTTAATTGCCCAAGTTGCTACAGGTGCCCAAATGTCTGTGATTAAAACAGAAAAATACATAGCCCTAAAACAAAACGGTAATTTATTCTATGAGCTACCTATAGCTAACGTAGCGATAGTCACAGCATTAGGGTCAACCTGTAAACGAGTCAAATTACAAACGATGCTACCTCTAACATTAAACGGACACACAGAGGAATTTGTTTTCTTGATTGTGGACAATCTACGGGTTGACCTCATCTTGGGAGCAAATACTTTGTGTGCGTTAAAAGCCCGAATAAACATGGAGAGATCATTTATGACGTATGAGATTGATGGATATCTGCTGCACCAGGAGTTTCTAGTATCAAATAATAACAAAAACAATACAAGACAAGAGATAGGATGTAATAAAATTAATAAAGTAGTAAACAAAAATATTAACAAAAATGTATTATGTTACGACGATACAAGCGGGGAACAGAAAATAAATATAATAAAATCGCCTAATATAGGTGGACCAATTAACGACGGCAAATTAACACCTGAAGAGCCGACATTGGAGGGTCCGATAGTGGATAGCGAGCAGACGGGGCTGTTCACGGGCAAGGGTCAGGAAGATAGGTCCTTGTGCGAGTTAGGTGGTGACAAACTAGAATGTAAACAAACTGTAAACAAAAATATAACTAAAAATTTAATATGTTCCAACGATACAAGCGGGGAACAAACCATAAAATTAAAACAATTGTCAACGAATAAAGTTACAAACGAGATTACCAAAAATTTAAATAACAAATTAAGCAAAAATTCAAGGGAGATCGAATTATTAAACTGTGAAAGAACGGAATCAAGTAAGCTAACGGGATTAAACAAAGCAAAAAATGGGTTAACCAAACCTACAACAAACAAGTTAAATAATGACGAGGGAGGATTCGACGAATTAAATAAAAATGGCTACAAGCCGAAACAAATAAAATTCCAACAAGTTAAGGAAAGACCTAATTGTCGGGAGACTAATCAGTTAAACTTAACAGGAATTCCGAAGCATTTTAATTCTAATCAATCTTGCTTGAAAACGAAGTCCAAATTGTTCGCTAAAAATAAATTTAAAAGTAAATCTCAGCAGTATCAAAATTAAAAAAATAAACCAAGTAACAATAAATTACAAACAAAAATAAAATACAGGGGTTATGCACAATGGCGTAACGCCAAGCGCAGAAAGAAAACCAGAACGCGTAGAACATATCTTAAACTAAATACGGTTAAGTTGGAAAATACAAATAATCATTGCATATTAAACAAACAAGAAATGTCCAAGTTACAAGACTTGATAAACAGTTATTCAGACGTTTTTAATGAAAAACCAGGTAGATCTAATAAATATAAACATGCGCTCAAAATTAAGGAAGGCACAACTTTTGTAAACAGGAACTATCCTATTCCAATGAACTTCCGCAAACAGGTTCAGGAAGAAATCGATAAAATGCTCCGATATGACATAATTGAGAGGTCAAGGACGCCGTATGTTAATCCTATGGTTGTTGTCATAAAATCAGACAATACGGTTCGACTTTGTTTAGACGCTAGGAAATTAAACGAGATAACTGTACCCGATTATGAAAGTGCACCTAGTATAGACGACATCCTAAGAAAAGGAAGGAATAAGCGGTATATTTCGAAGATCGATATGACATCAAGTTTTTGGCAAGTGCCATTGACACACGATTCAAAGAAATATACCGGCTTTTTATTCGACAATAAGGTGTACAATTTTAAGGTCGTTCCATTCGGGTTACATAATTCTCTAGCGGCCCTAGTAAGAACAGTCGATTTAACACTTGGCGTGGAATTAAGCGACAACATATTAGCCTATGTTGACGACCTATTATGTCTATCGGAGACGTTTGAGGAACACCTCGAGCACTTGCATATAATATTTTCCAAATTCAGGGAGGGAAATTTAACAATAAATCCCAATAAGACATTGTTCTGCCAACAGGAAGTGAAGTTTTTAGGGTACATTTTTGACCAGAAAGGGGTAAAAACTGACCCAGATAAGTTGCAAGCGATTCGCGATTTTCCTAGTCTTAAGAACAAGAAACAATTACAATCATTCTTATGATTTGTAAATTATTATTCGCGATTCACAAGTCAATACGCCCGAGAAACTTCACCCCTGTTGAAGCTGTTAAGAAAAGGACAACCCTGGGTTTGGGATATAGAAATGCAAGATGCATTTAAGAAGGTAAAAAACCTGTTTGTGGAAGCGGTTACTTTGACACATCCGGTGGAAGGTCGGGGAACGTTTTTACAAACTGATGCGAGCGATAACGCTATAGCAAGTCAGCTGTACCAGGAAGACCAACAGAGCAGATTACAGGTAATCGGCTTTGTATCGAGAACACTGAAACAGGCGGAATTAGGGTGTACAGTGTGCGAAAAGGAGCTTTTGGCAATCGTGCATGGCCTAAAGAAGTTTCGGCCATTGATAGTAGGGGCCCCATTAACTATCATTACAGACAACAAAGCACTAAAGTTTCTTTATTCATGCAATTATACCAATGCACGCATAACTAGGTGGATTCTTGCGATACAGGAATATCAGCCAAAAATGAGACACTGTCCGGGTAAAGAAAACGTTCCTTGCGACACTATAAGTCGGATGTATCAAACTAATATGGGGAATAATAGCGGGAAAAAGGGTTTAAATGTAATTAAAATAGGACAAATTAAGATAGAATGCCCTACAATCATACAAAAGATGTTTAAGGAAATGAGACAAGTCCAGGAGCAAGAACCTGAGCTTTTTCATATAATAAATCATATAAATCAGTTTAATCATTATAAAATTTGTAACAATGTATTATGTAAAATTGTAAACAATAGAACGAAGGTTGTGATGCCAAAACAAAATATTGTTCCATTTATAGAGCATGTACACAAACAATATGCACATATAGGAAAAAATAAAATTGTTAAAATGGTAAACAAACATGTTTACATTAAGAATATAAATAAACAAGTCATGGATGTCATTAGGAAATGTCGGATCTGCCAGTTTGCAAAAGTAACGAATCGATATTTGCAAGCAAGGACTAGACCCATTTTAACACAACAGCCGGGAGAGATTGTTGCTGTCGATTTTTTAGGACCTTTGCCCCGGAGCACAAGAGGTGCAAGGCACATTTTAGTTGTAGTAGACGTATTCTCGAAATTAGTAAAATTATATGCAGTCAAGCGCCCAAATACGACGAGTACAATCGCCAAACTGTCGCATTATTTTCAGACAATAGGGAAGCCTAGGCGAATACTCTCAGATTTCGGATCGGCCTTTACGTCTCGACAATGGAATTTATGGATGCACGACAACAGTGTTGAGCATACATTAATTCCGGTCAGGCATCCACAAGTAAACCATGCCGAGAGAATAAACCGAGATCTGGGCAGGATTCTTAGGACCTATTGTCATGAAGCGCAGTCATCATGGATGAGATATCTGCCATATATGGAACAGGTAATTAACATCACTCCCCATGAAGTAACTGGATATTCACCTATCCAGGTACACCATGGGGAAGTACCGATATATATAGGGGAGAGATTTCTGCCAGATGATTGTAGAAATGCGGAACAAGCGACACAAAGAGAAACATTACAGAATGTATTCGATCGCATCAGGACAGTGGGAGAAAGACGGGCTGCTATGAAAAATATAAACTGCCGAGAAACGTCGTTTCAACCGGGCGATTTAGTCCTAATCACTAGGCACAATAGATCAGATGTGTCTAAGAACGAGACAGAGAAGCTGTTGTTAAGGTTAAATTAAAAGGAAAATGGGTCGAAAAACCTATGAAATTGCAAACGTGGTTACCAATAAAATCCGAGGCATCTATGACATTAAAGACATTAAAAAGTTTTATGATGAGTAAAAAATATTTTAAACTAAATGCTATTAAGATAGAGAGTACCAATAATAACCGCTGTACTTTAAATAAACTAGAATTGTCTAGGTTACAATAACTAATAATAAAGTATTCAGATGTTTTGAATGAAAGACCCAGCAAGTCGAACAAATGTAAACAAGAGCTCGAGATTAGGGCAGGCACCAGTGTTTGTAAACACGGCTGCACAATGAAACATCCGGTGAACGGGCGGGGAACGATTTTATAAAACATTCCTTGCAACTAAATAAGCCGGACGTACCAAAATGTAGTTAAAGCAGGACAAAGTTAATAGAATGTCCTACGGAAATTCCAAAAAAGGTTTAACGGGAAATGTTTACGGGATATGAAGCAAACTCAGGAACAATAACTTGAGTCGTTACAAGTAATTAATCAAATCAACTGTTTTAACAATTATGAAATATCTCATAATGTATTCTGTAAAATTGTATATGACATTAAAGACATTAAAAGGTTTTATGACGCGTAAAGGAATTTTAGAATGTGAACTTTACACTTATCATGAACCAGAAAAACAGAAATGCCCAATTAGAATATTGCTTCAATAATAGAACCAGTACGCGAGCGATAAGCGAAATTAGGTAGGAATAAAATTGTCAGAATGATTAACAAGCTGATTTAAAGTAAAAACAAGAATAAGCAGGAGTTGAATAAGGCTAAATCTAAACTTTAAGATTAGCTACTTATCTGTAAAGGGACAATTGTAAGGACGAATGTTAAAATGTAAAACAAACTATTTAATAACTGAACCAATATTACAAAGTATTATTCAGGAAGTCTGTGTGTATTGAGCAAACATTGCCGAGCTACAGCCACCGCGTAAGTCAACAAGCCGGGAGATAGCAGGCGAACTTCAATAAATTATACAACAAATACGCTGTCAGACCTTGCAAAATGAAACAAGAAATTTGTGTGCAGGAAATAGTGGGTCGTTAGATCAGACTTTGACTGGACAATATAAAACAAGAAAACTTGTGTACTGACGATCAAGGTCGCAACAATAAGAACTTTGCATTAATAGCAGAAGCAATGAGGATTTATCAAGTGGACTTCGATAATCTAGACACAAGCCAGTTTTATAAACTGTACAATCTAAAACTAGAGAATTTGAAGGCAAGGGTCGTTACGTTTTAACATGATAAGTCGAATTGTTGTTGTATTTTGATAGAATGTTTACAAGCCAGCTCATTGACCTTACCAGGTACAATGGAATGTAGAAGTCACGTAACAGTTAGCCTGTATTACGACAAGGGGTGCTATCGGAAAATAAACAAGCTAAACTAGATAAACTGTACTTCCACAGCTGACACAATAACGCGTAATAATTAAGATATAAAAGGAATATGTTTTAAATATAAAATAGTAGAATTAGTTAGGTTTTTAATTGCAAGTAGGCTTGTTAAGAAGTCATTGTTTTTAAAGCCATAACTAATATAGATAAAATTGACGTGGTAAATAGATAAAGGAAATGACAGCCATTAGTGTGGTGAACAATGTGTCAATTGACGAAATATAATTTAGTGTAGACAGAAGTGACTAATAAATTGCTAATGACTTGTGTTTGAAGTGTTTCAGGGTGAAAACTTCTCAAGAGACAAGAGATTAATAATAAGGAAATAGTTGTAATAGAATAAGATAGTTTAAGTAGGAGTAAGATAAGGAATTGGTAAAAAATATTTTAGTAAAGTAAAAACATTTTTGACCTCTCTAGCGGGGAACTTGCAACGGTCTAAGATACCGTGGCAAATAGGAAATAAATAATTTCCTGTTTTTAAGAAATTAAGTTATTTTTAAATTAATCAAGTAGGGAATTATACAAATAATAAAGAGTGAAAAATTAAATATAACCTCTCTAAATATAACCTAAAGATAAGGTCCGTAGTTGGGCTAATCACAGCAAGCCCTAATCCCTGTATAACTTGTTTATTCTTATTAGTAAGGATAAAGGATAAATACGTACCATTTTCATAAACAACTTACAACGATTTCAAATCCGCAATGCTTTGATGTAAATTTGTCGTTTGCTTAGCAACATTTTAACAATTGCTTTAGTATTGTTGGATAAATATAATAGTTTTTTATTAAGGGAAATAGCTAATGTCGTAATTACAAATTATTTAAATATATATATATCAGTCCTACATAAATTATTTTACAGCAATTTTCTTTAATTATTGTATTAATAGCAAAAAGTAAAAGGTTTTCACCTGACGCTTTGTAACGTCAATAAAATTTGACAAACTGTTGCCTAATTGGAAAATTTTGTTTTTTTTGTAAATTACATAATTAAGGTTCTAATTATTTCAGCAATTTTTCAGGTAGTAACGAATTCACACACACACACTGCAACGGTCTAAGATACCGTGGCAAATAGGAAATAAATAATTTCCTGTTTTTAAGAAATAAAGTTATTTTTAAATTAATCAAGTAGGGAATTATACAAATAATAAAGAGTGAAAAATTAAATATAACCTTAAATAGAATAATTAAGCTAAATTAAAAAATATTATAAAATAAATTTGTAATAACTAACTAAATTTGAGCATCGGGAGTGAGGCGAAAACTTTCTAAGTGCTTAAGAAAGCTATATTTAGAACCAAACCACGTAGAACTTTCATCGACATTTTAAAAGAACCACAATAAGCCAGAATGAACATTAAAGAAAACAAAATTCAAAAAAATTAAGAAACAAAAAAGTTACAGCAGTTTAAATAAAATAGACATTTTTCAGTGTTCCAAAAATAATAATCAAACTCTGCAAGCTAAAACAGATTCGTTGCCCGACTTGCCTGTACAAGGAATAAATCGAGAGATAGCAAGCATTGCAGGTGGGGTGAGGTAGGTTAAATTCACCGCTATATATACTAGGTCTCTAAGACTTTAGAGACAGTCTGAAATAAATTTTTAACACGAGGTGCCGCGGGACGCTATGCTGGACCGCGAGTAGGACCGTCACCAGGCCAGATGGACCAAAACCTCAGCGCTTTCGACATCCAGGACTACCAAAGGATGAAGGCTCCAGACTCAGCCTCCAGGACGCTGGAATAGAGGGAAACCACCACCGACGAACCAGGGATGGCGACTTCCGATGTCCAAGGACCAGGGAATCCAGACGAGGGACTCCAAGGACCGGCAGGAACATCTTTGGCAAGTCATTTTCTTTATTCGATACCAATCACGTCAAATTTAGTTAGTTAATTTTATTAAATTGAAACAAATCTGCAAGCTTAAAACAATGACTTCACTCTTTATAAAATTTTAATAAATTGTATGCTAAATAAAATGAATTTATGTGATCAGAATATTTAAAATAATGAATATTAAACTTACGGAGGGTTTTTGGCCATAAGACATTTATTTTAAAGGAAATGAGAATTTTTCGAATATTATAAATTTAACAATTAAATGTCATAAAATACGAATTTACCAATTCAATGTAGGAGATAAATTTTTATTATGTGTAATTTGGAAAATAATTTTATGTTTATGTCAATGTAATCAATCTATATGCATATTATAAGTTTTTAAAGAATAAGAAACAACAAGTTACTTAGTGAATTGTTTTGTTAATATAATTGTGTTGTACTTAAAAGGATAAATTTTCTTTTTTATTTAAATAAATAGAATTAAATATGTTATAAAAATCAACAGTATTTGCATTTCATCCTGTGTCAAATAATCAATAAAAACTGTTTAGCTTTTTCCAACTAATATGAAAATGATTATTAAATCAGTAAACAAATTTAATTAAATTTCATTAAATGATAATAGATAAAGCCTAATGTTTTTAAAGAGTTTCTCTCTACTAACTTCATGAGCTAGTCTAAAGATTAGTTGGTTTTTTGTATAAAAGTCCAGAGATTTATCTACTGGCAGATTGTGTTTAAAAGGACACAGAAGCCTTTTAAAATAGGTAATTTTAAACACAATCATATTTTGCACGTTCCCTTGCTGTCTCTGCAGATCATCATCAGGTGGTAAGACTCTGTGATTATTTTGTGTATTATTTTAAATGTGTTTCTTTCCAGCTGACTATTAAAATGACATGTGTGACTATACCTAGACCATACACAATTGATGAAATAATTTGGGAGAGTTTATACGTATTTTAAATAGTAGTCAGCGGGAATAGGCTTGTTGTAGGCTTGGCCCTACGAGCGGGAAACATACACTTAACTCAGGGAGTTTAGCACGGTTTTACAAGCTGGGTGATAGGCAGATTTTTGGTTGTTTATAAATAAGTTTTCTTGTAAACAATAAAACTTTGGTATTCTGCAAGAAAGGATATAACAAACAGCAAACAACAACAGCGGCAGAGAGGAAGGTGGGGGGGACGTTGCAACACACACACACACACACATACACACACACACACACACTTATTATATATATATATATATATATATATATATATATATATATATATATATATATATATATATAAACAGCTAAAATAGCCTAAAATGTTATTTTAAAATTATTTTTTTTCGGTATTATTTATTCACCCTCTAAGAAACATTTGGGGTTAAAATTTTGACACAAAAGTATACAATAAATATATGCATACATATATATATATATATATATATATATATATATATATATATATATTATATTATAATATTATTTACATATGTATGCATTTCTTTATATATATTTATTTAATAATTTTGTCCTGTTAGTATATTTTCATAAGCCACCCACTACCTCTTCAATGAATATTTTATATAATTTCATGATTAATGTTTTCCGGGTGATTAAACTCGAAAAAACCCTAAAAGAAAAACCAAAGTTTTCACGATAAAAGCAACTAACTTCCCTAAACACCTTAATCGTAGAGTTTATCGTCAACAAACAAGGTTTAAACTTACCACAAAATTATTTAAAACTGTGTGGAGTATATAATTATTCTGGCAATTAGTTTAAATCACTGTCTGTATTCACACTAGGACTATATCCTCAATTAACAGGTTATCAGATGCAGATGCTTGATAATGTTACTTATTTATGAATATTAGAAATTGGTTGATGAAAAGATTAGTACACTGATAGTTTGAAAAATGTTGTTTGTTTTAAATAGTATATATATATATATATATATATATATATATATATATATATATATATATATATATATATATATATAATAAAACAACATAGGTTATTCAAATACAAGAATATTTATTAATTTACATCCAAAGCTTTTCGTTGATAAACAGTACCAACATCATCAAGAATGAAAACTACAATAATTTTTTATTGTAATTTTCATTCCTGATGATGTTGGTACTCTTTACCAACGAAAAGCTTTGGATATAAATTAATAAATATTTTTTTATTTGGAAAACCCGTGTTGTTTTAAATTATTAAACAAGAAAACGTATTATATATATATATATATATATATATATATATATATATATATATATATGGAGGGAGAAAGAGAGTGGGTTGAGACTAGATGTATCATCACAATTGAAAGGTAAAAATATTGAATAGGTGAGTAGCTGTATTCTTAAGTAGAAGAAACGACTATATTTATTTGCCTTTCCGAAATGTGTCATTCGGATTGTACTATCGCAATTCAGGACGCTTCCATCCACTTGAAATGTCATTTAGTACTTAGGCTGAATACTAAACATTACTCCAAAGAAGGGTAAATTCTAGAAACGCGTCAAGTAAAATCAATATAGCGAAATTACCTACGATAGATAAATATTCTACTGTAATATATTTAGAAGATTTAAACAATAAACACGAAAATAAATAAGTTTTTATAATATCGAATTTACCGAAATAAAATCAATGGTTATTTTTAATTACTCAGAAAATTTAGAAATGGTATTATTATTTATATTCTGTTGTACAGTAAGATTCTTATGTTTCTGATGAAATCCATTCTTTAATCTTTATAATACGAGGCATGTTTTTAAAGTAAGTACCGTTTCTAAATTTCCCCGCCGCAGCTCTGCGGTCGGCGTTTAGCGCATGCGCGCAGTGTAGCTACATCTGTTGGGAAGCTACAGACGCCATTGTGACGCCGTTTGATCGAGTCTTAGTTTGTTTACGTGATTTTAAAATGCCGCAGACAATCGAGAATCCCGCCGACTGTGAAGTGCGTGGTGCGATTCGTTTTCTCTGTGCTAAAGGCTTAAAAGCAATTGACATTCAACGTGAAATCAGTGAAGTTTATGGTGAAAACATTATGAGTGAAGGAATGGTGCGGAAATGGGTTAGGGCCTTCAAAGATGGCCGCACAAACGTTCATGATGAGGAACGAAGTGGGCGACCTTCAGTCATTACCGATGATCTCATTCAAAAAGTGGACTGTAAAGTGAAAGAGAACAGACGGTTCACAATTTCGTCCTTAGCTGTAACATTTCGTGCTGTATCAAGAAGTGTTCTCTACGAAATTGTGTCTGAACGTTTAAATTATCGGAAACTGTGTTCACGGTGGGTACCGAAAATGTTGACTGATCAGCACAAAACCAAACGATTGGGCAGTGCATTGAGCTTTCTCGAGCGTTACCGTAACGAGGGCGATGATTTTTTAAGCCATATCGTTACAGGTGATGAAACGTGGGTAGCCTACGTTACACCAGAATCAAAACAACAGTCAATGGAATGGCGGCATTCAACATCCCCTAGGAAAGTCAAATTCAAGCAAACAATTTCTGCCCAGAAAATCATGTGCACTGTCTTTTGGGACAGAAAGGGTGTGTTGTTGGTCGATTTTCTGCCTCGCGGTGAAACGATCAATGCAGCCGCGTACTGTGAAACTTTAAAAAAACTGCGCCGCGCAATCCAAAACAAAAGACGTGGCATGTTGAGTGCAGGCATCGTTTTGCTCCACGATAATGCTCGTCCACATTCAGCAAATCTAACGCAAGAGCTCATCACTTCATTTGGCTGGGAACAATTGGACCATCCTCCATACAGTCCCGATCTAGCGCCTAGCGACTACCATTTGTTTCTACACTTGAAGACGCATTTAGCGGGGAAGCGTCATTCCAATGATGAAGAAGTAAAAACGTCTGTGCAGCAGTGGTTGTCCAGTCTGGCGGCAAGCTTCTATGACGACGGCATACAAAAGCTGGTCCCAAGATACGACAAGTGCCTTAATAATAATGGAAATTATGTAGAGAAGTAGAGGAAAGAATGCTCTTTGAGGTAAATAAAGTTGTGTTTGAAAAAATTTACTTGTTCATTTTTTATATCAAAACGGTACTTACTTTAAAAACATGCCAATATTAACGATCACAAGCACGGCAGTTCAACATATAGTTGCTTTTCATCACCTAAACACGTTTCGATTGCAATTGTAGCCTCTTCAGAATCCAAACATTTGTTTGTTAGAGCAGTACAACTTTCATATCAACAACAAATTAAATTTTATAAAAAAAAAATAACCAACACGGTTCACTAAATAACTGAAATTACATAATAAAAAAAACTGTTCAAACAGAATAATAATTAATAAAAAAACTTCACAAAATCCAATGTATAAAACGTTAATTATAAAATTTAATATAATTTCGTGAGTGTATATGGTCACAAAGATAGTCTACGAAATCAAATTTTACTGTCTATAGTTGATCGTAATCAAAACCAAATACACCGTGAATCATATACGTAAAAATGTACAATTTTTAGACGTAGGGGTCCTTAGATGTCACTGAAACAGAAATATTTTCAGTTTCGTTAAACTATATTAAGGCATTCATCGAGAAACTTTAGTCGTCATGAGATTACGTGAAATGTTGCAGGAAACTCTCAATACAGTAATTCAAATAATTAACTACAATAAAACTCTTTGCAGTCTACATTGTTTGCTTTGTTATGCAAAATAATTGGCAATGACCATGTACAGTTTCTTATTCATACTGAAGTAAGGTGGCTCTCTCGACGTAGTATGTTGAAAAGGTTTTATGAGGTTAGGGACGAGGTCGGAACCTTTCTTCTTAGTACCAAGTATTGAAATTTATTTAAAACTTTTCTCGGTTTAGCGCAATGACTTATATAGCTGATGTGTTTGAGTATTTTATTGTTTTGAACTTTGGCTTACAAGATAACAATATAGATGTGCTCAAAGTTGAATACAAAGTTAGTGCTATGGTTAAATAATGTCGGTTTTGGGGAACAAGGGTAAATAAATGCTCTTTTACGAATTTCCTTATTTTTATAGAGTTTTTGGAGATTTCTGATGAAAAGTTGACAAACCAAATACACGAAAGCATAAATGAGCACTTTCAAAGTTTAGCAACCATTTTCAGGGAGAACAGACTAGCGATCAATAATTTTTGCTCCAAACAAAGCAATAATATAAATAGGTTTAATGAATTTCGCCCGGACTTGCCGGACGAGCTGCAACATGTGAATAGTCGTACTTTTTCTCTCTTAAATACCAAAAAACTTCTCGAATGTATTAGTAATTAACTTCTGGTTAATTTTGAGGATCAAATTTAATTTTCAAATGTAGGAACAGTTTCCACCTTAAAGTAAGTAGGTAGGCAAACCATAAATTACTTACTAATATCTCATATAACTGACATTATTTTGCCTGTAACCTACGATTTGAGTGTATGAATTTGAGAGATCCTTGTAAATAAAGCGACCGATGAGGGGGTCCATGAACAAATTTGGTTGTAACTACAGCTATAAAAAATTTATGAAAACAGGAACGGAACGTTTCTCGAACCACTCATTGACAAAGGTAATGGTTGAATAAACGTTTCATTTTGAAACATTAGTGACATAATTTTAAATATTATTTATATACTTACGGCGAGGACTAATATATTAGTTGTCATCTAGCACTTTCATCTGCCATTCCCAGCTGCGTACTTGGGAACACTTTAGTTAGATGGGAGCTTCCGGAACGCGTCGAGTGTAAACAAACTGACGCGGGTGGAAATGGCAGATCTAGGTGTTACCAACAATGGTTGTATTTACTAAATGTATATACTTTATTAAATAAAGTATTCGATAGAACTGATATCCCTTCTTATTTGATTGTATTTATAGATGTTCAGGATAAAGTAAACTGAATGCCTCTTATAAACCTTTGTAACATATCTTTTTGTTTCGTTGACTCACAGCGATTTTAAAAATGCTATATAGCATAAAAACTAGGGCTTCTAGCATAAAAAGGTGTAACATAAAAATGCTTACCGGTGACGTGTTCTGTAAGGAACAAGAAAAAACATGTAGCGAGTCTAACTTAGGTAACAGACAAATGTACTTCCAAAGCCCATATTAAAACAAAGGTTTTTCTATCTCCTAACAGAAGATGTGATTAATTTAAACCCTTTTAAAATAAACCAATTAGAGTCTTAATTAGATTTTAAGTTTATGAATTCATAATAAATTTACCTTTTAAATTTACTGTTCCTAATATCTATACAAACTTTGAGTGTCAATTATATATCGAAGATATATACTGACATTTAATGTGATTTATTAACCGTGAGAAGTAATGACATTATCCTTTCCTTACTGAGAATACTTTACATTTTATCTGTATAATTGCCTTCTGTACTTAAAGGTCATCATGTCAATGAAGTTTAAATCTATAATGACTGACTTTCTGACCACGAAGGACCTTGGTCAGACATACAGTTCTATTTAGAGAAAATTCTAAATAACCATTTGGATTAAGGAATAATTGTAAATGAAATGTATTGTATATTGGTATTCATGTGTTGGTGTTTTAATGAAGAAGAATTATGTATTAATGTTGTCATAATATACATATTTACAAATTGAAAATATTTGTTAAACTATGTCTCAATGATATAAAAATCAAGTGTAGTATTGTTAAACAAATTTTCGGAGGAAATCCTGCATCAAACATTTTAAAATTTACAACATAATTCGAAATATTCGTTTCTTTAAAAATGTGTATCTTTTTAAAAAGTGTATTAGGAATTAATTTTGTGTGGGATCTATGACTAAGAGCTATATCAATACAATAATCTATCCAAAATGTGCACAAAATGTTGCAAAAAAATGTTCTTAATAATAATATTTACACTAATAATATGTTTTCAAAAATCCAAACATATGTGTATATAAATAAGATTAATAGGCATAGGTGTTTAGGAGTTTAAACATTTTTGGATATTTCTAAACAAGCAAAGTTATAAAGAAAAACAATCTATGGAATTAAGGAATAAACAAAGAATTATCTCCTACAGTTCAGTTTCGTTTTGTAAAGTTGTTTACCTATTACTGGAATTAGCCTTAAACATACGGAAATAAAAGGGGTCCGCCACAACGGTAATATAGTAGTTTTGAGAATGTGATGAAAATATCATAATTCACTAACAATACTATGAACAAATGATTGTTCTTTATTTTTGTTATATTGCTTTTTATTTTATACTACGTTTCTTTTGTCTCTTATCTTTCAATTAAACATTTATATTTTATGAAATGTACGATTTTGGCAGTTTAGTAATAGCTTTGTAAATACTATATTGTTTGAAAGATATAATAAGTTGAAAAACACTTTAATAATAATAGAAAACAGACAAGTAGGGAAAGGCAGAACACCAAAGTTAGAGAATAAACTCTAAATTACGGTGGTAAAGCATGAACCTAAGTGGTGCAGTTTTTTTTTCAAAAATAAAATTCGCCTTGAAGGTAAATGAAATAAAAAATATTTTAAAATGGTAGTACATATACGTTTAAAATTTTTAATTCGTAAAGGATATTTAAAAAATCAATTGCTAGAGTTTGGTGTGAGAGGATACAGTATCGTGAAATTTCACTTGAATGAGTGATAAGAACGCAAAAAAGATATGGCGCAGAAAAATAAACTAGAGAAAATGGGAATCAGGTAAATGGACTGGATGCTGTAGAAACAAAGACATTGGGTAAAGGGTAATCCGGTAAGAAATTGTCTTTATACAATAATTTACTTACTAAAGGTAAAGGAATGTAATAAATCAGAATGGAAAATTGAACAAGTGTGAGACATAAGTTTACAAAATTCTAGTGATTGTATGAGAGAAACAGTCAGGAAGAAAAATAACTAAACACATATTCCTATGAAAGATTTCAAACCAGTATTGATAGGCTCTTATTTTAAACTCTCATTGTTTGAACGCAATGCAAATTTAAAGGCAGGGCTAAAATATTTTTTTAGATATTTTATTATTAACAATTGAAGCTAATAATAAATCGTTAAAAACAGGTCCTTATAAAAAGTTTTGAAAATGTCAATTTTGTGTTCAAGTCTGAGAGCTGTGACCAGGAGGATGTATGTTGACCATTCTACTGGGAAGCTTAGGAATAATAAATGTGAATACCTTCAGGAATACACGAGTCGAAAGCTTCACTTTAAAATAAACACAGTAACATATTTTGGTACCAGTCGTTACAGGTAGATAGACATTTTTTTGAGTATGATCATTTCTGTTTTATGTTATGTACGTATTTATTCCAGTTCATTGACATCAAATCGAATGAATTGGTTTCTAATACAAATCTCTTATAAGTACGAAAGACCATGCGTAACTAAAATGATTTAAGTAGACATTGGATGACATTGACTCGCATTCAACGACATACAACTGTAAACGTTGTAAGAAGAAAGCGTGCATTTATTCATGATACCTGCCATGTTCGGTTCAGGAATCCATACCTAGGAATCCATGTCAAATATTTGCCTCTTATGCCAATCAAGTTTAAATTGGAAGAAAAAAATTACGTTAAAAATTCTAATGCGTAATACAAAGTTTAAAGTTTATGTTTTTTTTTTACAGTTACTTACATAGTGTACTTTCAAAAATATTCTAGTTTTATCTAGGGAGCGAGTCCGTCAATCTGTATAATGCATTTCTAACGATTACAAATTAACATATAATACACTCGTTATGTAATTTACAATTAGCGTCTACTACCAGCACATGTTTACCCGCATATCGCATGTCTTAAAAATCTCCCGTTCCAAGTTACAAAGCATTATCAGCTGTTTGTATACATGTTATAGTTAAATAGAAAAGCGCATGCTATCTTGTACACAATAAACCGCCAATTAAATAGGGTTGGAAATTATTTATTAATTATTTGTTGAGATACATAATAGAATAATATTCGGTATAATTCAATATTGATAGGAATTTAAAAATGAATATTTCCTCATAAAAATCTTAGCTGGAATATTTTCAAATTAACTTTTGTTATCGCTAACGTATCTTTCTACCTAAGATGTACACAAAACTCATGATAAATTGCCTTCACAACGCCAACTGCATTGTAAAGATGTATTTAATATTATTATTGCTGTGCTTGTATAAACAAACGTACCAGGCAATTACGAGATAATCCGAAAACTCTTAGCTAAAATATAATTACTACTGTTTCCGTATCTTATTATCTCTATTACATCGACTAATACTGAGTTCATAAATACTACCGTCATATTCTATTATTACTTTTCTTCTTGTAGCAACGTTGCAACCACTGGCTAATCAAAACACTTTATCCTCTCTCTATAATATAAACTATTATTATTATTATTGTTACATATAATAATTGTATTGGTAAATACTGAAAATTATTATTGGTTTTTTTAAAATTGAAGTAAAATATAATGTGAAATTCGGGTAGTTCAATTTCATTTCTAATGAAAATGAACAGTAAAAAAAAAATTACTTTGAGTGCCATGTGGAAAATATTTGTATCATTAATAGATTGTTTTAGACGCAAAACGGGATAGGTAAATCATTTTCTATCCAATGCTTTTGTTTTGATATTTCCTAAATTTGATATTAAATTTGTATATTGAAATTAAGGTTTTCTTACGACATAGGATGTGAAAAACGTAATATTGGGATTTATTAGACCCTATCAAGAGCTTTTGAAGAAAAATCGTACTGTAGGCCATTTCTGTTAAAAATAGAAATAAAATAAAATGGTTGTTTTCATCAATTAAATAGAAAGTAAATTGAGTTATATTTATTCTATATAGATACAGATAATATGTAAAATGGCTAAATAAATACCTCTAGTCAAGTTGAAAGTTATTTATTTTGCCCATAGGACTTTTTTTAATAATTCAAATCGAACAGGCAACTAAACAGCCGATGGATTTTAAAATAAGGTATGATCCAAATACAGAAACGATTTGAAAAATGTTTTACAATTAGGGATTTGAAGTATAAGATATGAAAAACGTGTTTGATTTCTTAAAAATACTCAAAAATTTTGAAACATAAAAGTATTGAATATGGTTTCTCTTAAAATTACTAAGAAAATAAAATTGATACTTTTTATAAACTACAAGTAAAGATAAATGGGGTTATATATTACTTCGTGTACATAAATAAAATACGTATAATGCATATATAGTGGAATTTTGTTAAGTTGAAAATTAGTTATTTTTACTGATTTTTAGATGTTCTTTTATTGCACAGATAAACTAATACCAGAATGACTATGACTTAAGGTAAGTTCAAAACATAAGAGATAACTGTTAGCTTGACGACTTTTACATAGTTATTGTTATTCATCATTAGGGAACATAAAGATTACACGCAACATTTTTAGCTACAAAGGTATGTATGGTCCAAGTCTCGAAAACTTTGTCTTATCTAATGGAACACATGCTCTTGAAATCTTTCTATGTCTAATGCAAACTTGATCATTAATAGGTTTAGCACTTACGTAGATATCGCTAAGAGTGTAACGTAAAGGGGGAGACTTTACCAGGGTGAGTAGCCAATAAATGCAATTGCAGCTGCCAATTTTAGGTTTAACCAAAGCCTGTTTTTGCTAAGGAATAAAACCATACTTAGAGTAATTGAGTTGTATAATAAGACCCTATTAAGGCGTAGACGATGATTACCTTCTCAATTTGAATGCCTAATTCAATTTATTACTATTATTTAAAGTATACGTGTTCCACATTACGTCACACATAAATAGATCTGTGATCAGGCTGCATTTCTGTTCATCCTCCCGAGAACACCCAAAATCCCAACAGTATTTCAGTAGTAGGAGAATCACATATTATTACCACCCAGAAAAATGTCTAAAAAATTACTTTATGAATTGATGGAGATTTACGAGTGTCTCGCTCTCAGTTTTCTATTATAATTTCCTTATTGTTAACAAACATAAATTGTAAATGACTTTAAAAGTGCAATAAATTGGGTTTTGAGAAGAATTTTTATAATAATATTGCTTTAGGAATATAATAATGTAGACTTGCTATCTGGGCGCATGAATAAGTTGACATCTGGGGCAGTGTTGCGACTTGAGCCATTGCTATAAATATTGGATGTAATTGTGAGAAACTGGGAAGGGACAACGTATCCGTCAATATTAGGTTCAAGGACAAGATATATGGAAATAAGATTACGAGTAAGCTCCTATAAAGTTAAAATATTTCCGTGTTGGAATATTTACTTACGATGTAGAGAAACATTTTTAACGATTAGAGACAAATTAATAAAGACATATCCTTTAAAATTAATATATAACTTGTTCACAAGTTCAAACTCACAACATGAAATTAGGAATTTATTCCCTAAATAAATTTCTAAATTGCATGTTTTTATAGTTCGTTAAGTAGATGAACGAGAAGAAGGTACTGAGGCTTAACATATTGCAACACAAGGTTGTTCTGCAGGAAGTTGAGCTGAATTACACTTGCATTTATTTAAAAATAAAACCGTATCCTTTTTTTTAAAGATGGACACTACTTTCTCTCTCTTTATATATATATATATATATATATATATATATATATATATATATATATATATAATTCTCGTATACAGTTTTGTGACAACACTCCTCCGAAACGGTTTGACCGATTTTATGAAAGTTTGTGTATATATTCAGTAGGTCTGAGAATAGAATGTAAACTATTTTGTATACCTATAAGGGTTGACTGTGGTTTTTGGCTGTCTTTTACGAAATGCTTCAGGATCTCCCATTGCAAGGACTAGATAGTAGTTTACAGATTAAAAGATATATTATTTCGTTTTAAAAAAAAAATATTTTTTTCCGTGCCACAGTAATATTGTAAACGTAATTGCTTTTACGTTCAAGTACAAAACTCGTTCTTTCTAAAATCAACTGAAAATAAATATATTTAAAAATCCCCATCTCTGATTACATTGTAACTATAGTTATTTGTCCTCTACAACATCCTGAAAGAAAATTATTTTTGGGAACATTTCTATATCTTTTGGTTTTTTTATTATAAAGTTGCCAAAATCGTATAAAGCACTATTTTTTTTAACCCTAAAAGAGTTTACAGCCTCTAGCTACAACAAATAACATCCCAATCCAACCCAGTGCCTAATTGTGTAACCATACTGACTGCTGATAACAATGGAAACCTTTAATATGTGTTAAAGGCCCCTTTCATGTTACAAGTTACCTAGTGTTTATAACTTATGACTCTACTGTTGAGGCTGGTCAGTCAGGACGTAGTTCGGAGTTGGATTAACAGACACCAGTGAATCAGAGAGTAAAATTGAGTATAGATTACGCAGGAATAAAAATTGCCGCAGAGAACGTACACCCTGTGATCCTCCACTTAACGCTGAATCTCCACGTATCCTAAGGGTATGATTTTAACAGTTGGTAATAAAGCAGTGACATTTTTACTTCTTTTCAGTATTTGTCCGGTGATAAGATCAAATCGTGGGGCTGTTTTGGAATTAGGATTCATCCGGAGTTTCGAGATTCAATTCCTTTATAGTTGTCAGTGATATTTTTTCTGACAATATAATAATACTAACCCCCAATTCATAATGGGGTATCATTTTCTTTGGTTTGAACATCTCTGCTAAGTGTTCTGCAAATAAGTCCACTTTTTTATAATTTTTTGGTAAAAGTCCATTGTCTTTCCTGAGTGAACGTTTGGGCTGTGGATTTTTCATTTGACTCTCCAAAGGGAATAAATTGTTTCCTTCGTTGCATCAATATTATGTAAATAAAAGTTTACATAATCCTGTTTGAACTTACGGAATTGTTTTTTTTACGTTTGTTATTTAGGATGGTTTTCTCTACACGATCTCTGGACTGTTGCCATATTCTTCTTGCCTATCTTTTTTCTAAAACTAGTTTCTTCATTCCTACTGGGTATTTGTTTTCTTTAGTTATAAAACTAGCAAGGCTTGTGTTATTATATGCAACAGTTTGTATAATCACCAACAATCTTCCACATTCCGTATCAAGTTCTTCTTTAGTCTTCAGTTGGACATTTAGTTCAATGTTATCTTGCAATAGCTGTATGAAACTATCCCAATCTTTGTTTTTTTTCACCAAATATGGCTGAATCTCTTTCACCATGGTTTTTCCACTAAACGACAATGTCACTTCTGAGTGATCAGAGTTTAAATCCAATAACTGTCTTCATTGTGTATGATATTAGGTGATATCTTCTGGTTATGAAGATATACAAGAGATCCGCTATTTTATTCGAGTCTGTTGGCTAGAATGTGGGTTTTCCTTCCAAATGAAAATCAAAACCTAATTCTATATTTGGTATTCTAAACTCGCAATCCCCTTTCTCAAGGCCACATGTTTGGTATTGAAATTACCACCAATTACAAATCTTTCCCGGCTGTTTTTACGGTTTCCTTTTAATCAGATATGTTTCTAGTTGTGTTTAGGAAGACAGTACAATGCTCAAACTATCAGTTATTTATTTATAGGTACGATATTATTTACATTTATGCAGCAATACTAAACCTATTGTTAAAATGTTGCTAAGGAAACGACAAATTTCGATTTAAACATTGTGAAAATAATTACATTGGATGTTGCTTCTCAAAATAGTTAAAAATTAATTACCCTTTATCTTATATAATATGAATAATGAAGTTATAAAGTGATTGTGGCTTGCTGTTTTCGACCAACTACGGACTTTACCTCGTTTGTACGAGGGTTGTAGACTTAGATATCGGTAGGATTAGCCCTGCTTGGCCAATGGTCGCCACGTTTACGGTTTAGATCTTTAGCTAGGCTGGGGCTTATTAATTACGCTTGGAGGCGTCGCTTAAAATTATACGTATACAAGACCATGGCCTTCTTAGACCAGGATATACTAAGTCTTGCCGTGGTTTTAGGTCTGCTTAAGTCTAGGGTCCAAACTGCTGATACCAGCTGGGGGGGGGCATTAGGGCGGTCAATTAAATAACTCTACTTGCTTGTTCAAATATATTGATGTTGTTATATTCATCTGTAAGTTTTACCTTATTTTAAAAATGTTTTCTATTTTAGGATTTTTAATCCCAGTAGTTTTGATTTAAATTTCCCTACTAATTTTTTTTGACTTTTCCATGATACCACAATTATTTTAATCCACTATCAACTCTTGGTTTTCTGCTTAATTATTTTAAAAGCACTATCAACTCTTGGTTTTCTGCTTAAATTAATAAACCTAGATCTATTAAGCCTAGACTAGTAGAAACGCATCATCATAGGTAAACTAGTAATTATGAAAAGGTCTTGCTGTAATCGATTATCATAATCAAGTAACAGAAAATACACTTTATCTAACGACAAATAAAACGATAGGATATATTGTTTTAACTAGTTTGTTCATACATCAACTACCTTTAGCTTCATGTAACTACGTGCTAATCTAAACGTAACAAGTAAGTAAAGAATTGCTGTTTATACATTCCCAAAGGGTAAATAAATAAAGAAAACAAATAACGCTCTTATTTACTGTCGAAAATATTCTTTTGTTTTTTTTACATAAATACTTAAATGAATGTGAACTAGTTTAGGCTATATAGTTTTTTTTATGTTATTATACCCTATAATTTTTCTCGGCGAGAATGTGGGTGTGCGTATGTTTTCTTTTTTAGGATATAGCCAATTTGAGATTATCAACCATGTTTTTTTTCGCTGTAATATATAATTTCGTACTGCCTAGAGTAGTCGCGATCTTTCACATTGGTTACAGCCTTACTAGATGCTTATGAGTCTTAATTGTAAACTTTACTGGTTTCTCTCTTCAAATTGCAGGGGCTGAGTCTATTACTTTGGTCGTCTATAGCTAGATAATCCCATTATTGTTTAGTTAAGCGGCTGGTAGTCTGCCGCGTATTAGTGACGTAATATAGGAGTTGGGTAGTTACTGAGTGAGTGGAGTCAGGGGTAACGGGTTAGGCCTTAGATACTACAATGTCAGAGTGAGTTTTTTACGGCTGAGATTCTCTTGGCTATTGAAATGGAAATCTACACCTATGCCTCACGTTGTCTTAATGCTGTTGCATTTGTAAAGCACGTTAATGTAATGAGTATTCTAGCTTGCACAGTCGTATTATATTTTAGGCCTGATTTAAAACTTTTTATTGGCAACAATAAACATCGATGTAAATACAACTATTGTAATTTCAACTTTTTTATTTAATTGACATTGGAAAACAAGATATAACGTTATTTTCTTTGTTGAGGAGAATTATAACATGCGGGGTTGTTATTTGTCGCCCCTCATTTTTTTTAATATACATATACAGTATATAGATACCACCATATTATTATTTCAAAAGAATAACTGAACTATATAAATTATTGCTCAATAAAATTAAAACAACATTGCTGTACATACAGGTACGAATAGCTATATTCGTATACTAAATTCTCGGAACACCAGTTTTTAAACAATATATATATATATATATATATATATATATATATATATATATATATATATATATATACCCGGTCTAAAAATATTGTTCGCATTTATTGTATATTAAATTAATATTTTTTTCCTTTAACTACTCTGTCGACGATTCTCAGAGTTGGCGATGTACTTGGCCAGTAGCTACAGTATAATGCTTTTATTACGGAAACAAGTATCCAACGCTATTAAAAATTGGTTGGTTTCAATCGTAATATTTCCTAAATTAATGGGGAAACAGTAATGTTACAGCCTTGAGTAGGTTTATATAAATCCACTCTTACTCCCCAGTAGCGAATTCTTAAAAAGAAGGATTAAATTCTTCCAGAATTTAAGATATGTTTTTGGAGTTTTAATATACCGTGAGCCCGAATCCAAGATTACTGAAATACAAATTATTTATTCGATTTTAAAGCCTTTGAACCAAGACTATTTCTTGATATCACGAACTAACTTTTATATTCTGATAATAATCAAACCGATTATTTCTATTACAAAATGTAACTATTTAGTTATTGTTTCAGCAACAAGATACTGGGCTTGTACAGCACTCGTAGAGAATTGTCTATGGATAGAGGCAAGGTACTGTGGAGGCAATCTTCTTTGGCATATAAAAAGATATCGCTGACCAATAAAGTGTAACATTTAGGTGAGCGAGATGCATTTTTATAAAACCGTGCAAAAAGTTATACTGCACCATAATATAGCTAACAAAGTATCCACTGAGGATTGATTAGCTTTTTTATTACTGTTAATAATAATAATAGCGCGAGACCATCATCTGCAGCTTTACAAGTAATGCATGGTCATCTTGCTCCTTGCAACCGTGCAAAATTTTATATCAAAATATAGGGTATTTACTAAATACTATTTAAATGACTATCTCTCAAAAAGTTTATGTAGGATAACATTTCTTCTATTTTGAACCTAATCTTTTCCAATAAGATAGGCATATATTGTAACTATATTTCAATGTTTTATAACATAGTGACTAGTTTTATAAGATAACTGTTGATATAAAATATTTTTTTGTGTTTTGAAATACTTTTCGTCTTATATCCTTCAAGACCATCATCATCGCCCGGAATTTCATTTCAAACAACATCGCACACTATGAGTGCAATGAATTAAAGAAGAAAAACATTCCGGTAGTCTTGTCTAGTTCGTTTGACCTTTATAGAGTTATACTATATTAAAATATTTGTTACTATACGAATCGCTGAATGGAAATATATCGGTCATTTTATAGAATGTAACTAATAGCATCATAGTTGAGTAAAAATTATTTTGTAGCATAAAAAAGTAATTTAACAAAATATAACAAGATATAGCTAATTAGGTACAGAAAATAAAATCATATATTTAGGTAAAACAAAATCCAGTGTTATCCTTGGTTTCCGCAAAAAAAAAAAAAAAATGGTGCCATTTGTGACTTTATATTAGAATGTAAAATATATTTTTTTATTGTGTTCAATATTTTTGATCGAGGAGAAAGAAAACATATATAATTGGTCATTGAATAAAAAATAGCTTCCGGTTATATGTATATTATATAATAGCTTCCGGTTATTAGTATATTATATAATAGCTTCCGGTTATTATATGTAATATAACAAGGTTATATGTATTTACTCGTTTCGTTTATAACTTTTCCATTGTGACCTAATATTTAGCCTCAAAGGCTGGGGGGCATGTTTGGACTGCAGTCTTCGGCTGCAGTCTTTCCTGCATAAGGTCAAGCCTCTATTTTGAGTATTCTGCTCTTAGATAAAGCCGAAAGTCACCCTCAGTTAGGTGGACAAAGGTGACATTTCACTACCTGGTTTGAGTATATTACGGAAGAATTTGACGGTACTGAAAAAAGGGCTTTCGGAAGTATCCACTACGCCTAAAAATTTCTGCAAAAACGTTGCTTTTAAAAATGATCACATATTTCACTCTGGCGATGCCTTGCTAAAATAGAGGCTATTCACTTGTCATCGAGGTAGCTTATCTGGGGAAACATTTCTTTTTATTTGTAACTAAATCTAACTACTCGGGTGTTACTATTATTACAATGTTCTATATCACAGAGGTCGGTTTTATAGAAAAACTGTGAATTTAAAAAGTTGTATATGTATAGCGAAGTTGTTTTATCCTATTTTCCAACTATTTATTTCTGCTACTCTTACTACCAAGTTCCAACTCTTATCATTTTTTCCTCTTCCTTCATTGCTTTCTATATAATCCTGTATTTTATGTTTTTGCATTAAGTAATATCGATACGATAAGAGTGCTGATGTTTACCTAATGACGATCACGAATTTACTTTATTTTGCCTAGCTTCCATGAATTGTATACAGTTACTAGGTTAAAATGCTGCATTGGACATAACGTTTTTCGTCCATTTTAATGTCTAATCGCGTGCAATTGAACGGTCGTGGTGTGTTCAAATAACTGAAGATTCAACCTTCAGTTGTAAATGGTCCGGTTCATGCCTGGTAAATTCAATGAGTTCGAAAACTCTACTGGATAATTTACAGTTTCGTTGGTATTGCAAACTGTTGGCGTCGGATTTGTATAACACCAAATCGCCTGGCAAAACCTGTTGTATCTTGAGATTCAAGTAATTGAATTTAAAATTGTTTGTCGCAAAAAAAAATTGGTCATTCTTCTAGCCACTTATAATTTAAGTATTGTGTACGTATATCAGAATATATGGTCAATAAGAGCATTGGCATTGGTGCCCGTCTATAATAGGTTTTCAACATTACTGTCAAGCCTGGACTAGTGGTCACAGTAGAAAACCTAGAGTGATGAAGAAACTATGAAGCTCTTATTCATATTCCATAAAACTACAAGTAATGATGTCAACTAATACGACTCACTCCAACGAAAAACATATTTCTCCTTTTTACCTCGTTTGTACGAAGTTGTAGACTTAGATATTGCCCAGATTAGACATGCTCAGTTCTCTAGCTAGGCTGGGGATTACTGTGGTCGTGGTTTGAACCTGTAATCAGAATCATCGCCTTCTCAGGCCGGGATATACGAGTTCTTGCCATGGCTTTAGGTATGCTTAATCCTTCCGATCGAAATTGCTGGGACCAAATTGGATATAATTTGAGCTGTAGTAAACCTGTACATGCTAGTTCAAAATTATTGTCGTTGGGTTGATCTTTTCATGTATTTCTAATTTTGTATATTTTTGTGTTTGGTGATAGATAGTTCTTTTTTCCTAGCTTCAGACTTTTAGTTATATTATACCCTAATTTCTTGTCGTGTCCCAATGAAAACTCACATCAAAAATAGTGAACACTATTACATTCTGATTAATTTTGTTTCCTTTTATGCAAATTTGCCAAACGATTTTTTCCGGCTGGAAGTCTTTTTGAATTAAGAGAAAGATATAAGCTAATCTTTAAAACAACCATGCCAAAAAAAAGTCTATACCTAATAATGATACCACCAATATTGAAAAAGTTATAAATTGGGATAATAATTCTAAACTATATAATTAAAGTTAGGCCTACTATATTTCCATTATAGGCTTAGACGTAAAGTATATCCCACAATATGTTTAGGCTAAAAGGTTTAACAATTTGGTAAGGTAATGTAGGAATAAAGTATTTATATAAACAGATTGATGAAAAGGTTTTTTTATAGCAAATGGTTTACTATATGGCTTTTATTGAATAATAATTTTAGTCTAGACATAAAATATAAAAGTGCTCATGCAACAAAAACAATTCTAATTAAATGCAGTAACTATTATAGTAATTATAGGTAATAATATATTTATAATATCCAGTAAATATATAACATACCATATACTTATTATATATACCATAATAAACATTCCTAATAATATTATGAGTTGGGCCGTGGGTTGATTTAGTAATCAAAGCATTCAAATAAACCATTCACTAACACTAATATAGTATATTTATTAAATGCATGCATTACATCGCAATTATTTTAAATTGAATGCATTTATTTGCCTTTCTTTTGGCTCTTGCTACATTCATGAATTAATTATAATTTCGTCTATGTGATTATTTTAGTTTAGTATTTAGCAAATATTTTTATGAATGTGTTGTATGTAATTATATAGAAAATTGTTTACACGAATCACAGGTTAATATTATTCTTTATAATACTACTACCATTACATGTTGTAGAGGTTGGATTTAGGTCAGTAGTGTAATGAGTTATTATCGGATTCCAGCTGATTTTAAGTGTAATTTTTGATAGCAAGATAACAAGCAAATATATAACCTCTAAACTGGTGATTCTATCAATATGTTTGTGGTGATTATGTGAAACAATGTGGATCCAGGTTACTGTGGAGGATCTGGGAAAATCAGATCAGACTAGAAATTCTACTTAAAATAATATCCATAAAATTTACCTTCATAAATTTATTCAGTAAAGTTTAATAGAGTTTATTCCGTGAGAACGTATTTGAGTCAACCAATATAGAATACGTCAACTTAAATAAATTATGGAAATAATATATATTGTTTTATATCCCCAATAATATTATTAATGACAACTCAATAAAATAGATTATTAAATCTATTAAAATAGACTCAATAAAATAGACTATTAAAATTTCAATAAAATAGATTATGTTTTACAAATTTATGTTTTAATTATACCATTATTATCAATAAAATAGCTAATATATATAATGTTAATAATTAAAGCAAAAAATATTTGAAAATATCAAAATATTGTAAAATTGTGTCACCAGACATATTATTTAACAAAAAGGTTTAACCAACAATAGGGAGAAACGTATTTATTTAATAAAAATAAGACGATAGATAAAAGATTTTATGTATTATAAAATTTTGCACATAAAATATTAAAAGTAGTCTATATTGAATAAAAGTAGATTCATAGTCTGACAAAGATCAATACGTAAAATGTGCCTCAGAGTAATGCCTAATAATTGATAATTTTACACATGTAATATGTTAGGTGTATGATCTTATAAATACTCTGTGTTAGGTATAAGGATCTATATTGCCCAGAGACCCTTTTTAGATATTGTTTATTATATGTATATATATATATATATATATATATATATATATATTGTTTGGTAACAATAGTTTCGGAGGACCAATAATTATTATAATTATATAAACTAATAGATTGTACTTACGTGCACCATGGAATACGCACTTATCACACTCGCGTATTCAATAAGCGATTTCTGGCCAGAAAACTTGCTCGTATTCCACGCACTGATAACAATAGGTTTAATAATCAATAAAACAGTTACATTTACGTGTGCTAGTACCGAAGGTACGGAGATTGAAAGTATAAGAATATATTAGAACGTAGGGTATCGGTATACACTCTGGAAAGGTCTAACGTGCTCTGCCGGTCCAAACGGCAGAAACCTTATCGCGGGTGAGCTTGTCTGACTTTGGCGGCGAGTTTAAAATAAAGGAAATGAGTCTATATTAAGTTTAAATACGGAACATACCGGGGGCCTTGAATCCTTCTAGGATTCAAAGAGAACTAACACAAATATAATATGTTGAGAGTTTATAAAAATAAAAAGTTCATAAAGGAAAATAAAAATATCTCTTTTACAAAAATTGAGCGCACTATGGCGCAAGTTCATTATGAGCGTAGAGGTAGAGGGAAAACCTTGTGAGCAGGTCTTGTCAAGGTTCCCTGCTTTGTCTTCAAATGACCACTCTTACTACACCATCCTTTCCTGGAGAAACACTACTTATCCTAGCCAGAGACCATGCGAGAGGTGGTGCAGGTTGATGCACTAACACGAGGTCGCTGACGCGCAGGTTGACAGTTGGCACGTTCCACTTCCCCCGTTGCTGAAGTGTATGGATATATTCTAGATGCCACCTCTTCCAAATACGCTGGTGGAAGGCCTTGATTAGCTGCCAGTGCTTGAGTCGGTTGGCAGGAACGTTGAAAAGATCCTCTTCTGGAACTAAAACCAATGAAGATCCTATTAAGAAGTGACCCGGGGTGAGTGCATTGAGGTCTGAGGCGTCGTTTGACAGAGGTGTGAGAGGTCTCGAATTCAAAATAGCCTCTACTTGAGTTGTGAGAGTGGAAAATTCACAGAGTTAAAATATGTTCACCGATGACACGTCGGAGGTGATGTTTTGCACTCTTGATTGCTGCTTCCCAAAGACCACCTTGATGAGGAGCTGCAGGCGGGTTGAAATGAAAGTTGATATTGTGTTGTGATGAGAATTCAGCCAGAGGGGTTCGGCCTGAAGAGATGATGAGATTTTGTAAAGCATTATTCGCTCCAACGAAATTCGTTCCACAGTCAGAATAAATATTTGTGCAAAGACCGCGTCTAGACACAAATCGGGTGAGAGCGGCAATAAACCCATCTGTCGACAGGCCCGATACTACTTCAATGTGTACAGCCTTTGTCACAAGGCAAACAAAGATACAAATATATGCTTTTGTCAAGCGAATCGAGCGCAAATTGTGCATTTTTATGTTAAAAGGACCTCCGTAGTCAATTCCGGTGTTGAGAAACGGACGAGAAGGAGTTAATCTTGCTTTTGGTAAATCGCCCATGAGCGGAGATTTATTGTGAGGCTTGTGTCGAAAACATACAACACATTGAAAAATGCGAGAGCGTATTACACTTCGGGCCGAGAGTATCCACACATCCTGTGCAAGAAGTGATTGAGTCAATTGAGCGCCCGAGTGTAAGTATTTTCGATGATAAAAATCAATAAGAAGGTTGACGACATGATGTCGCTTGGGCAAAATCACAGGATGTTGCACATCCGTAGGAAGTTTTAAAGCGTTGAGACGTCCTCCCACTCGTAGGATATCATCCTTGTCGAGAAAGGGAGAGAGTCGGCGGAGTTGTGACGGGGCAGGTGTAGTTGGATCCTTCTTCATGGCAACGATGTATTCTCTGAACGCTGATTCTTGAACCATCTTGAAAATTGCCAGTCTTGACGCTCTCATTTCCAGAGTGTTGAGAGGACCATCGAGCTTTCTTGAATGACGAGCGTTATGAGTAAATCGCAAAATATAAGCCATCACACGCTGGAGTCGGCTAAAGTGAGAAAACTGAGTGAGGAGCTCCCATTCATGAGGAGCAGTTGATATGAGAGATATAGGTGAAATGGGTTTCTCTTCTCCTGTGTCAGTAAGTTTTGCAGGCATAAAATGAGATACCGGCCAGTTATCATTAGATTTTTGTAGCCAAAAGGGGCCGTACCACCATAATGAGTGCTGTGGTAAATCTTTAGGAAGTAACCCACGCGACGCGCAATCAGCAGGATTATCTTCACTCGCTACGTGTCTCCAGTAATGAGAAGGCACTAATTCTTGTATCTGGGCTACCCGGTTGGCGACAAACGTCTTCAATCGATGAAGAGGTGTTTGTAACCATGTAAGTGTTACTGTCGAATCACACCATAGAAATACAGAAGAAAATTCCACCCTTTTTTCAAAAAGAGAGATAACATATCCCACTAGTTGGGCGAGTAAATGAGCTGCACTTAGCTCTAATCGAGGTACCGTGAGCCTTTTCAGAGGGGCTACCCGAGTCTTCGATATTACTTGCCGAATTAACACAGAGTCGTCGCTAAGTTGGCATCTCAAGTAAACGACGGCGGCATAACCGTTCTCAGAAGCATCTGAGAAACCGTGTAACTCAAAGTTTCTCGAGTGTGTTATTCGTAATGCACGAGGAATTACAATTTCTCGTAGAGTATTAGCCGAGTCTGTAAAGGTTTGCCATAATTTCAATGGTTCAGATGGAAGTGGTTCATCCCAGTTCAATCCTTTGATCCAGAGTAGTTGCATAAAACGCTTGGCCCACATAACAATGGGTGAGAGAAAGCCACAAGGGTCGTAAATCTGGGCAATGATACCGAGAATTTGACGTTTAGTCCTGGAATTGTGAGGAAAATTCAAATTATAGGTAAACGTATCGGTAGAGGGTGACCAGTGAAGACCTAATATAGTGAAATGTGGTTGTTTACTGCCTTGAAGGAATACAGGGGTCTCTAACTGAGCATCAGGAAGATCTTGCAGCAGTTGACTGGAGTTAGATGTCCATTTGCGTAGTTCAAAGCCTCCGCGAGCCAGGAGCGAGATGAGTTGCTTACGGAGGCTCAAAGCCTTTTCTTCAGAGTCAGCTCCAGAGATGATGTCATCTACGAACGTCTGCGTGCGTAGAATATTTGCAGCTTCAGGGTAGGAGTCACCTTCGTCTGCAGCGAGCTGATGTAAGGTTCTAATGGCAAGATACGGTGAACAATTCACTCCGTAAGTCACTGTCGTAAGCTTGTAGATTAAAGAGAGCTGATCTGGACTTTCACGCCATAAGATCATCTGATAGCACTGGTCATCAGGGTGCATTTTTACCTGTCTATACATTTGACGAATGTCACAAGAAAAAACAACGTTATGAATCCGAAAATTTAGTAATAAATCACAAATATTCGTTTGCGTCTTTTTGCCTGTTAATAAAATATTATTAAGAGAAATACCATTAGAGGTTTCAGAACTAGCATCAAATACACTACGTAAACGAGTTGTGCTGCTAGACTCCTTTAAAACATAATGGTGAGGAAGAAAGTAATGAGGTACAGTTAGATCAGTATTATGAGCGTATATCATGTGACCAGAGGCTAAGTAGTCAGCCATAAAATCAGTATATAGGGATTTAAATTGAGGTTGAGCACTACATTTCTTTTCTAGAGAGTGCAGTCTTTTTTCTGCATTTAAACGAGATTGACCCAGAGGAGGATGTTCAGTCTTGAATGGTAGTCGGACGCAATATCGGCCAGATTGGTCCCGAGTATGAGTGGCGAGAAAGTGATCTTCACATAATGTATCTTCTTGAGAAAGCTTAGACACAGCAGGGGGTTCTTCCTGTTGCCAAAACCTTTGTAGTGAGTCGTGAAGGTCAATGTCGTTGACAACTAGAAGTGTAGTTGATAATTGAGAGCTGGAGTTACTATGAAGTTCACTGCTGGATAGACATGGTGCGTTACCCACGAATATACCTTATGGTCAATTTTATTGCATACAAAGCATGGATGAGGTTTAACTTTAATGGAGGAGCCTTCTCCATAATTGTAGGCCATCAGTGATACTTTTTGTTTAAAGTATTTATTTTGGGAAACAGAGGGGGTGCGTGATCCAGACGAGGAGGGTTTCGAGGTGAAAGGAGAATGAAGATTGGCATCTTCAACTTCATTACATTCTTTACTTAAAAACTTAATAATTTCCGCTGCATCAGGTATTGTAGTGGAGTCAACTCTCTCTTGAGTAACATTTGATGAACGGAAGTTTTCAAAACGGTTCCTAAGTTCACTATCCATTTTTCTTAAAAGCATAGCAGATAACAAAGGATTTTTACTAGTGATATCGATGTCAAGACCTTTAAGAGCTTGTATATTTTCTGAGTATAAATTTACAAAATTTATCATTTGTTTAGGCGTGTTGTTTACAGAGGGCAAATCTAAAATTTGATTAAGGTGTAAAGTAACTAACCGCCTCGGCGAGTGATATCTTTCTTTTATTAAGTCATAGGCCACTTTATAGTTAGCGTCAGAAATAGGGAGATTTAATTAAATTTAGCGGTTCTCCTGAGATAACGCTCAATAAATATTGAAGTTTAGAAACTGCTGGTAACGATGCATTTTCATGAATGCTAGCGTTAAATATATTAATGAATGACATCCATTCGAGCAATTCACCATCGAAATGCTTGAGTTGAAGCTTAGGCAGTCGTATATGTAACTGAGGAGTAGCTATTTCACATTTAGGCCTTGTTGATGACATCTTACTTTCTATCGAATATACCGTAGAATTAACATAATCAACTAACTCATTGATGCTGTTAAGAGGAGCGTAGTTGGGTTGAAAATTCGGGTTAGCCTGTATTTCTAGTTCATGATAAATGTCTAAAATATCAGAAAATTCTTCACGAAGCCTATTTATAGATTTAGCGCGCACCAACAATTTTTGCAGAATTGACTTATCAGATGTTTTTTTTGTTAGATCAAAAATCTCTTGAATTTGACTAAATATATTGTCTTTCTTTGATTTAATAACTGCCAAAGATTTTGCCATGATTAAATAATAGTTTTATAGTAGAAGATGAGATAACTGCTTTAATTTTTAAATTACAAAATGGTTTAAAGAGGTTAGGCCTATGAGCGTATATGTTTAACGGAGAGATAAATAAGCTTAAGTAAACAACAAATCGAAGTAGGCT
>JBAIZL010000003.1:40365260-40430260 GCA_036971475.1 Prosapia bicincta
TTGTCTTATACATCCAGTGAATTACAGGGTGAACAAAAGCTAATTAATTATTTTTGTAAAAAGTTCTGTAAATCAGAAAAGCTAAATTCTTTATTGATTTCACCCGTTATGGTTTCACTTGAGGGCAGGTGTTTGAAGGAAAGTTCAGAATAGCTATAGCAGAGAATTTATGTAACCTAAAATAAATATATAATAAGCAATTCTATAATAAGTGAAAATAATATATAATAAGCGATAAGGATTCTATAATTACTATCTCCCTTTAAATAAGGAATTGGACAATTTTTAAGTAAGGCGCCAAGTTTGGCATTGTTTACTAGACCTTAAAAAAAGAAAGGACAGAAACTTTGAACAGGATAGACTATTTTGACAATACTTTTGTTTAATGCAATATTACTTAAAATGAATATTCTAATTCTAGGTGACTTCAACTCCAAAGTAGTGAGAAGTCCAACAGTTCTTCCTAAGTGACGAGAGGTGTGTGTTAATCGTAACAAGTAAGCAATTACACGCTGCAATCTACTAACACTAGAATAGTTCTGCAGCAATTCCAATTCTGAGCGAACAATGGAAATACGAGATGTAGGTGAGATAGATTTATATTCCTCTATGTCACTGAGTTTTGCATGCTCAAAATGAGATATAGGCCAGTTATTATGAGACTGTTGTAGCCAAGAGGGTCCGTACCACCATAATTTATGTTGAGGTAGATCTGAAGAAAGTTATCCACTTGAGGCGCAGTCAGCGGGATTGTGTTCACCCGCTACGTACCTCCAATAATGAGAAGGCAATAATTCTTGAACCTGAGCTATCCGATTGGCGACAAAGGTTTCTAGTCGGTAAGGAGATCTGTATCCATGTCAGTGTTATTGTTGAATTTCACCATAGAAAATCAAAGGAAAAACTCATCCTTTTGTTGTAGGGAGAGATAATATACGCCAATAATAGGGCGAGTAAATGAGCAGCCCTTAGCTCCAAGCGTGTTACAGTGAGCGTTTTTAGTGCGGCTACCCGAATTTTTATTTTTTAAACAATAAGAGGTATTTGAAAATGTTTGCCACTGAATTAAGAGTTCTGGGTCTAGGGATGGTCCCGTCCCAACCGTTGTGACCAGAGAAGGTGCATAAAACATAGTGCCAGTAGAGATTGCACAAACGACTTTCTAACAAAGAGATGTAAAAACTGAATATTTGGAACTTCAGGAACAAAGCTGAGTATTGGAGTAAACAAATTTCACTTATTAAATCACTCACAATAACAAGGTATCTGCAAATAATTGCATTAGGAGAAATGTTCAACACAAAATATGAGAAATTAGAACATTTTAAATAGAAATAATAACAATTATATAGAGCAGCATGTAATTGAATGTAAACATTAAGCATAATGAAGAACATTACCTCTGAGCGGTTAATTTGATTATATTCGAAACATTAACAACTAACTCAATTAATTGGTAAACAATTGAACTATATGGACATGGGCATTCGAGACTCGTCTCTAAAAGATTTCGGAAGATATTCAAAATAGAGACCTTTGAAAAATACAACTACATTATAAATTGGCAATCGTAGTCAAATGCTAAAGATATGCTTTCAGAGAGGGTTTATATGACTGTATTTGAACCGCTCAGCGATAACGAGTCGAGATAGGTAGGCCTAATGCGTACCTCTAAATACGGCATCATTGATTTGAACAAATTAAAACCTAGACCTTTATCTAAATATCCGGCCCGGAGGACCCAAAAATGTTGCTTATTCCAGCACATTGTACCAAAATATATAACTGAATGTATGATTTTAATTAGATTTTCAGAGGACCATTGAAATAAAATCATACTAAATTTCTGATAATGGTAAAAGCACAAATGATGGCATACATATTTAAAACACACAATAAATGGTGAACATATACTTGCACAATGTGCCTGCACATACCTGGACCATGAAACCAAACCTCCCAATCACTGTGGTCTTCTAGATGGATGAAAAAGAGTTTTAGTGCAGTACACACACCTAACTAAAATGAAAATGTTCCATATAATTCAAAATAGTCACTATTACAAGCTAATAATCTCTTCCCCAAACAGCGGGGGGAAACAAAAAAAAACTACGTCACGTAGCATAACGGGAGAGAAACGAAAGAAAACTGCGTCACGCCGAACGTAACGTGAGGGCATGAGACCAAGACAGAATCTAACTTAGAACTCACGAAAAAACAAAACTACTATACGGCGAGTGTAACGGGAGTAAATGCGTCTAAGACCGAGTCTGACTTAGAACTCACGAAACTACGTCACGTCATGAGCGTAACGGGAGTAAATGCGTCTAAAACCGAGTCTGACTTAGAACTCACGAAACTACGTCGTCATGAGCGTAACGGAAGAGATGTCCTTCATCGACGTCTTGAGTAGAACTGACTTGCCAAACTTGTACAGGGCAAAGATCGACTGATAAAAGTAGTAACCCTCTCTGAGCATTTACATTAATTTGTACCATTATTTTACTAGAAATGTACGTAATAGAATGAGTTCAAACTATAGATGAATATAACAAGAGGAATGTATTTTACCAGACCAGTAGTTTTTACATCGACCGCACTAGTGTCCCTCTAGTCCAAGCAATTTAGAACGGAGCCTTAAGTACACCTAAAACCATAGCAAGGCTTTGAATATCCTGGCCTGGGAAGGCAATGATCCTGTATACAAGTTCAAGCCACGTCTCGAAGGTCAAGTAATAAGCCTCAGCCTATTAGTGACTACTATTTGCTTCCCTTGCCTACAGTGAGAAATAATTAGGAAAACTTACTTGTTTTGAATTTTTTACAATGAGTGGCATGTTGTTGTATCACATGTTTGCTATGCTATTATTTATACCGGGAATAAATTATATTTAAATATGGCTTCAGTGCCTAGTAACTATCTATTCCTTTTAAATATTTCATACTTCAACACATGCGTCAAAAGTGTTACATAAATTGTAGACATTGTTAACATTCGATTTTAGTTATACGTAAATAAATATTGAGATAATATAAAATGAACGATTATATCGTTGGGAGCATACAAATATTAAAACTCATATTGTTGAGAAACTCGGTAACTTTCAAAGCTTCAAGTTTGAAATATTAACTACAGTATAAGAACGTCATTTCAATAAATATGTTTTCTGGAAACATAAAACATAAAATAGTGTACTATTTAATGACACACTGTACCAGATGTGTACGCTCCAGGAGGTCTAGACGGCTAATGTGAGTGTAGCTAAGAAGTGTAAAGACTGACCTGCCGGGGATGGCAGGTCCAGGAGGGCTATACGGCTAGTGTGAGTGTGAGAACCCGGCCACCCTAAATCAAATAATACTCTTCCTGCCATTCGAAAAGAACCGAACTGTTAGGTAATGTGAAAGTTTGGATAAAATAAGCAATTTTAGCTAGCTAAGTTCAGCTAGCATGCTAGGCCACTTACTCGTATATCCAACAAATTCTCTACCGGCCTCCAGTAAAGAATGATACTGTACGGTAGTATGGACGCTCTAATAAGTAAGCAATATTAACTAGTAAAATGCAATATAGTCGATAATGTCAGTATTGTAATAAAACAGTGCCATAAAACTACGGGAAACGTCAGGTCGAATATAGGAATTTATTGGCTTCTTCTTTAGTTTTGTGGGCTTACGATCTAGACGACTTAAAATTTAAAAGGTCAATTCTTCTTGGTTTCCAAAAAACTAATTTCTTACAAGTCAATTTAATTACATTGTACATGACTTTTTACTTAAATGTTACACGTGAAGCCATATAGTTTTTACTAATTAAGCTTCATAATCTCAATAGGTTTAAAGTTTTCAACTGTAAAAGTCTCAATGTTTCCCCTTCACATGATTTTGTAAAAGTTAAATAATTTTGTTACGTAATTTGTGCTGTGTTTCTAATTTCCACATTTTATAAATTTTATTTGATTTTAAAAAAATTAAAACCAATAGCTGTAATGGTTTCGTTTTAAAATATTTTGTATATATACTAGCTATACCTGTGTATATTGTGTATAAATAGTGTACCTTGTCGCTTCAAGGATGAGAAATAAGAAACTAAACAAAACATATTTTTCATGGGAGTTTAATTTTGAAATACTTCATAGGGTAAAGCAATGGAAATCTGAGGCTATTTCTTTTTTGATCGAATTGTTGGCAGAATCAATCTGATAAGGAATGTTTTCAGATCTGATAAGAAAAGTTAGTCCTGACGTATAGAAGAATCGTTCCCCCAACTCCGTCATTTATCAATTACACAAAGTGATCATTAATGCTCACGTATTAATTTGTAAATGCTTTATTGGAAATAAGACTGGACATCACTGGGGTTACAACTCTTTTCAAGCAGCAAATCCACATAATGGTCACCTTGATTAAATGCTAGTATTTCCCAAATTACCTTTACTTACGAATTGGCGCACGGGTCAGCTTAGTCATGATTTGATAAAACAAAACGTACTTTGATTATAATGAGTATATTTATACAAACACACACACACACACACACACACACACACACACACACACATATATATATATATATATATATATATATATATATATGCTCTCGGCTTACCTTCCAACTTCTAGCTCCAAGAGACATCATAGGGGTCAATAGTCGAGAATTTAGAAATTCTGATTTACAGAAATATTTATGGCAATAATTATTACTCTTTTTTCACCCTGTGTTTTACTAGGTGGGTCAGGCAAAGGTTTGCACGATGGGCAATATTTCTATCCTAAACCCTACTTCTAGCCACGCTCTACGTTGCTTAGCTGTAACTAGCAGTAGCTTGTCTAATACTTCCTGTGTAGCTTGACTGATCGAGTCTGTGGCAAGCTAAGCATTCTTTGTTTAGTCAACTTTCAAGGAAGGCCTGGCGGATTATGGCACTGGTGATGAATGATTAGACTTTTGTAGACTATATGTATATGTGTGTGTGTGTGTAGTGTACTTGTGTTCTTATGTGTAATGCTATGTAGGCTCACTGTTTGTGTAAACCACCTATATATACACCATGTAACTTATTACATTCTATTTTAATTTTATTTTACATTTATGCAACAATATTAAACCAATTGTTTAAATATTGCTAAGCATATACTGTTAATATTTGGATTAAAACAGTGTGGAAATTAGGTCATTACGTATTTCTTCTCAAAATGGTAATTATTTATATCTTAATGTGAACCACTAAAGAAAAGATAAAGTTATAAAGTGATTGTGGCTTTCCATGTTTGCCCAAGTACGGATTTTACCTCGTTTGAACGAGACTTAGATATACGTCAGACTAGCCCGCTTTGGTCAATGGTCAGCGCACTGCATGGTTTAGTTTTGTAGCTATGCTAGGTCCTATTAATTGGGCTTGGAAGCGTGGCTTGAACCTGTATACAGTATTCTCAGGCCAAGATATACGAGGTTTTGCATAGTTTTAGGTTGTTTTAAGTATTCTACTGCAAACCGTTGGAACCAGCTTGGTGGTAAAGTGTTAGATGGGAAAACTTCCTCAGTTTCGTATTAAAACATGCCCTTAAAAAAGCTAGCCTGTGACTTAAAATCATGACATTTTCTTTGCAAAAACGTATTTCGGTTTTAAAATTTCCAGTGTTTTGAATCGAAAGTAACTTTTATATTTCTTGTCTTTTCCTTAATATCATAATTTTTTGTAAAAGATTTATGATAGTTTGGTTTTTATCTACTTTTCATCTCTTTAGGGACATTACACAAGAATTTTCTCCTTGGAATTCCATTTTCAATGAGCGGAAAATCGTTTACCAATAATTTAGGAACATCACATTCTTGTAAAAAAATATCTTGAAAAAGTTATCTCTCCCTGTTTTTTTAAGTTCTGGTAAACTTTGAATTTTTTCTACTGGAAAACTATTCGATTCCTCATTAACACACACACACATACAAACACAATAATATATATAAATATATATATATATATATATATATATATATATATTTATATATATATATATATATATATATATATATATATATGTATATGTATATGTATATATAATAGAATAGAATCTACTAATATGTTTTAATTCTTTAGAATCTTCATGTAAGACATCAAAAATATTTCTCGTCTACCTATCTTTGAGAATGTATTTGTATGATTTTACTTACAATAATACAACTCAAATTAAATTTTGCACTTAATGACATAATGTTTGTTTACTGAATTTGAAATTGCTAATCGTCAAGGCGATTTTTTGATTTTTATAGATTTGGGAACAGATCATATCGTTAACTTAAATGTCATAGCTGTCCTCTAGACTAAGCAAACTCTATGTTTGCTCAACTTTGCAAAACAATACACAATCTTTTATAACTAACAAAATTAAAATTTAGCAAAACAATAGGTTTATGTCTTCGGTGTAAAACGTTTAATAGGTTTATTAGTTTCACACCTTTATCGATTCTGTCAGTTAAGACAAAGTTAATTTTATAAAGAGATTATATCATACAGTTGATTTAACAAGCGGGTATTGACTTTCCTTTATCTTACCGCTATATATTGACTATTCGCCTTTTTTGGTAACTTTTCAAGTCATCCTTTTATGAACATAATCTACCTACAATTATTCAATCACGTAATTTGATGTTTAAATTATTTATCAGGCCAGAGAATTAACCCTATGGTCATTGCTTTTACATTCATTTACTAAAGATTTATGAATGAAATATACATTTCTGCGTTAGAAGATAATAGGAATTCAAAAAAATGTTTGTTCAAAATGAATCATTTATCCATGTTAATAATCAAGCGACTGTTATATCTGTGTCTGAACATTAGATCTTGAGTGAAGCAATTGTTTATGCATGTAAAATTTCAACGGTTGAATAATATTTTATTTAGGGAAATAACAAAATTTAATGAATACATTTGACATGAAATTGTCTTGTCAATAATTCGCACTGTTTACTTCCTCGTCTCTTGGTTTCCAGATCCTCTTGTTTTTGATATACTTCTTACTTAATCCTGTGAGTCCTCGGACATCGGAACCTATTTCAATGCTCTAATTATGTATTTACATGAATTTATTTCGAAGTACTGATCAATGTTTTACGATTTGTATCTGAGGTTATGAGTAGACGATACAGGATTTATGTAGATCTTCCTCTTGAGCTAGCGAAAATTAGATCAAACTAGGAAGAGCGTAAAGTAAACAGGTCCAGAAAATAGTTTACCGGAAAACACAATTACTGATTTTTGATAACAGCAGTTCAGTATGTAAAGTGTTCTACATAATTTGTTAGGTAAAGTAGTTATAAAACAGTAGGTCTCTGCAGTAGCATGCTTGTCATTTCAGTAACATTTGAGAACTGGAGAATATTACATCAGTGAGGTGCTTATAGCCGGAAGATAAAAACTGCTCAAAAGTCGTAAATCCTATACATTCAGCAAAAGATTACTATATATAGAATAATAATCCTATAAGAGATATTGTCGATCTAAATGCAAAATAAACGTTTGTCTAGGATATGCAGAAGCTTTATTCACGTTCTTTAGAATCACTAGTATGGTCTAGTTTAGTGTGTGGATACTGGGAAGCGAAGAATAGGCTATTCTAAAGACTTAACTCTTAGGGCCTCCATTAGGTAATAATTAAATATTCCAAATGCATACATTTTCCACGGAAAAAAGGTGCATTAGTATTCTTTTGAATAGCTACAATGAAAAAAATTGGTATCACGTCTATTCATTTAGTAGATAGAAAATTGTTATTTGTTACACAGATTTACGAATTGATAAAATATATATCAAAGACATTCGAGAAAATAAGGTATTAATAAAACACGCTGTTTTCTTAAAATTTTGTTTTCACACTTCACGGAAAATAATTACATGTACTTTATAGAGTTACGTTTTATAAATTTCGAATAACGGAATGGTAACTATCTTTTGAAAGGTAAAGCAGCATGTGAGTGGGTGTGATCACGTCGTAACTAAACACGTACAGCTCCCAAGTGATAACGGGTTTATTTAAAGTTATGAAAAATATTTAAATCTTCTTTTCCATTTAGTAGGTGATACCACCCAAAAGAGAATCGGAACTTAAATTTAGTGACGCAACTCACATTCATTTTGATGTAATTACTTGGATTTAAAATTAAATAGGTACAACTTACTGATATCAATAAATTCGTTACCTAGGCAGAATCCAATATACCTACCCACAAGGAAACCATTTTTTCATTATGGTATATTAACTTAATGAGTCAAAATGTGGTACTATACTGTCGTTGTTGACCAATTATAGTAAAGGTATATTCCGTTGTAGACAATGACAGACCATAATCCAGAATTCAAATTTAACAGTTTCATTTCAAATTTTTTCATCTACGAGTTGTAATTTATCCGTTGCATTAATTGTTAAACATGACTAATTATTTAAATTAAAATAAATATATTACTTTGTGTTTGACTTTAATTGCATTTATACATCTAACAATATCCGTCCATCAAGACTCCTTCTACTTGTAAATGATAGTGCATGAGAACAAGTTAGTAGTACTATATGTGTAACTGTATCATGCCTCTGTAAAATCAGGTTTGGACGCGACGTAAAATTAGCTCCTGCAGGAGTGCATAGGTGTAAATATAGGCTATGTTACAAACTGTGTTGTGGATATTTCATTATTAGAAAAATAAAAAATATCTTTTACTACTTTGCAACTTAAGTAATGATTTTATTTTATTCAAACAAATTTCTTAAACAATCCTAATCATTTGGTCACTAAGCTGAGAATGCCGGTAAAAGAATTCATTCCCGGACGCGAAAACCCAAAGAGTTAATTCTCTATGAGTTAGGGTTTTTTAAATAAAGTCCAGAGACTAGTTCTTTGGCAGATTTTGGCAAGCGGTAGCTCAGGGTTCGGTTTCAAGCCTAAAATATACTTATTATTTTTAATACCCATATACTGCGAAAGTTTACCAATTTATGAAAACTATATAGCTTCTGGAACTAGAATAGCAAAGGAATGAAATCCTCCAAGTTATCTTTGTGAAACTGCGGTTCGTAGTAGCTGTAGCTACATTCAATGTCTGACTACAAATACCTTCGTTTATCATGAAACTAACTTTAAATTAACTCATAAGTTTGTAGCGAGTTAATTGAAAATGGACGGAAATACCAGCAATGTAACCTTTGGCAGGTGCTTATATAGGTATTCCTACAACAATGCCCTCGGTAAACTAAATAATTTGGTAAACAGTTATGAAATAATTACCTGAAGTTAGACCTATTTATATTGCGATTACATTAGATTCGGAAGCTCTGCGTAACTTTTATACCACAAAGAGACTATAGTAACTTTTAAGAAACTCTCTTGAGATATCCGTAGGTTATATTTATTTTTCTGATTACAAAAGTTCTGTTTTTTATATTTTGAAACATCTTATTGTCTGCCACGCCTGCGAGTGTAACTATCCTGTCAACGTAGATCAAGGACATTAGATACAAATTAAGTATAGAAAACCATTCTTGATTTGATAAGTGTTGATGAGAAAACGCGTTCCCGATTTTAATAGACAATTCAGTTGTCAATATATTTGTGACTTATTCGAAGTATGCCATAAAGTTATTAAAGGCAATATAGCTGTTATCATGATGTGATTTCCCAAAAACTGGTAATGTTGTAAAATTATTGGGTATGTTACTTTAAATGTATGTATATAAAGATATTGATCTAAGATAGATTTGATTCTAAGTGCATTCATATGAAGAATAACTGTTTAAATGTAAACGTTTTGTAGAAACGTGGTGAATTGATGAAATATTCACAGCCGAAAAATCAACTCAAATAATATGTAGAGTGTTTGGAGTAATCAGTAAAAGGCGGTGATTTAACGACTTATCGATTGAGTTGTCTATATTTTCTGTAATCAATCGTAGTCAGTTGGTTGGTTATACTGACGCGAAATTCACCTGAAGTCAGTTCTACTGCATCAATAAATGTTGCAAATGTAATCTCCCAAAGTCACGTACAAAACATTTTATAAATTAGGTGAGAGTTCAAAGATAATGAGCATTGGAGAAGTTGACAATAATAACCAATCGCAAAAAATATTTTTTTTTCTTATTGCAATATTTCTTGACTCGATTATTTCCTTAGGAAATAAATACATAATTATAGTTAAATAATTATAACTAAAACTAAAATAAACAAAGCAAGGAAGATGAAAATAATATATTACAAAAATATACAAAAGTGCGGTATCATTATTCTCTAGTCCGACGGTTAGTCAAACCTACAACCCTTTCTTGAACGCTGGCTAAATGATGAATGCATGATACTTAGTAACAGAAGAAAAAAGAAGACCTAGCTTGCTACATACTTGATCGGTCGAGCTACACAGGAGATATAAAACAAGTTACCGTTACTTAGAGAAAAACCGACCTAGAGCGCGGCTAGAGGTAGGGTATTATTAGTGGTAATCGTGAAAACGTTCGGTTGGTAAAATTATTTAATGAACCTCAGGGAATAATCTTCATATAGGAATACCGAATAATTAAATATTTTTACTTAAATGCAGTCCAATGTCCTGCCACTATTTTGAAGAACGACTTCTTTCAGCAGTACAGGCATATCCAATGTTGTACGACCTGTCACACAAGGATTACTATATTATTACAATGAAGAAGGATACTCTCCCTCAGTAACCAGTGCGAGATTAATACTGTGCACCCAAATCTTTCTCTTTTCTTGATCATCCTCTTCTGCAGCGAGTGTCAGTGCCATTACAACAGTTTCTTCGTCACCACTCCTGGAACTCATAATCGCACAAACGGAAAAGCCGACACAAAGAGGTTACATGGCCCGAACGGACGCAATGTGTGGGAAAACTGCCGGAACGGAGCTGACTGAACTGAGCTGAGCTGAGCAGACTGAACTGAACGGACCTAGTGCGTGACAAGCCTTATAGTTGAGAGTGATATTTTTTCTAACACAATATTGATACTAACACCAAATTCATAATCGTTAATCATTATGTTTGGCTTGAATGTCTACTATGTGCTCTGCAAATAAGTGTCCTTTTTATTATCATTGCTTGCACAAATTCCATTGTCTTTTCTGAGTGGAGGTACTGAGGATACTTTTGGCCTTTTGATTCATTTTGTGGTTCTCCAAAGGACATAATTAGTTTCTTTAGTTGTGGAAATATTATCTGTATAAAAGCTTTGAGTTGGCTCTTAATATTTTACTTCTGCAATTAAAGTTAGTTAATTAGTTACTTGTTTTCTTTAATGATATGATTAGTCTGGCTTGTGTTATTACATGCAGTGGTTTGTATAATCACCAACAATATTCCACATTCATTGTTAACTACTTCATTGGTCTTCAGTTGGACATTTAGTTCGATGTTATCTTGCAGTTGTTGTCTGAAACTATCCTCCTAATCTTTGTTTTGTTTATTAAATATGTCTGAATATCTTTCTCGATGGTTGTTTTTCCACTCATCGTTAATATCAATACTGAGTGATCTGAATTTAAATTCACATTTTCTTCAATATCTATGAAATTTACTGACATCTTTTTGCTAATGAATATATCCAAATATCCTATAATTTATTCGAATTTAAATCAGAGGCTAAGCTTTTATTACTGTTCTTAGATCCTCACATCTTGCTCCAAGTCAATACCTGTAGAATTGAAATCGCCACCGAATATAAACATTATCCCGGCTGTTAGGAGGATTTCCTGGTAAGCAGATATGTCTTAAGTTGTGTTTAGGAGGACAGTATACTATTCATACTATTAATTATTTACTTATAATAATAATATTAATGATATAATTACATTTATGCAACAATACTAAACCAATTGTTAAAATGGTGCTAAGCAAAAGACAAATTTAGACTGAAACAGTGTGGCAATGATTTCATTGGATATTGCTTGTAAAAATAGTGAGTAATAATTTACATCTTAAAAAATATGAATAAATAAGATATACTATTGCGCCAAGTACCGATGTTACCTTGTTTGCACGAGACTCGAAGACTTGGATGTCGGCCAGACTTGAACTGCTTGGTCAATGGTCGCCGCAGTGCACGATTTAGTTCTGTGGCAAGGCTGGGACTTATTACTTGGGTTTGGAGGCGTGTCTTGAACTTGTATACTGGATCATCGCCTTCTCAGACCCGGATACACAAAGGTCTTGTCATGGTTTTTGGTCTGCTTAAGCCTCCGGTTCAAACTGCTAGAACCAGCTTGGGGGCACTAGAGTGGTCGATTAAAAAACTCTACTAATCTGTTCAAAAACGTTGTCGTAATATTCATCTGTAAGTTTCAACTGATTATGATATAGTTTACCAATCTGTTAATATTTTTTTAATCTCTGGTGTTTCGATTTGATGTACCGTCTTAATTTTTTGGCCTTTACAATTGTTTATAAATCTGTATCAATTCTCGTTTACCTGCATTAAAATTTTATTTACTCCTTAACGCATTCCACATATCTATTCTGCTGAACTGTTTTTTTCAGAGAAGGGAAAGTCGAATACCAAAATTTTATAGACAAATATTTTTTTATCAAAATAGTCTATATTTATAAAACTTTTTTCGTTTTTTTCAGGGTCTAGTTACTCTCTCCACTCTCTTCCCTTTACTTGCAACTAATCTAGTTCCTAATTTAACCAGGAAATAATCATCATAGAATGTGCTCTAGCTGTAGCTAACGTTATTTGCATAAACTAACAATCTCTCCGCTCATATATATTTTTTACGTTACACCGTATTTCGCTGATATGCTTACTATCGACTTTCCTTTCAAAATCAAGCTACAAGTGACAGAAAAACAGGTGAACACAATTGTAGAGACTTTTGGAATTCTAATTTACAGAGCTATTTACGGCAATAAATATTACTCTTTTTTTCACGCTGTGGATTGGTAAGACGCATGTTTGCCCGATGGACACTATTCCTAACCACCACCCTACATCTAGCCACGATTTATGTCGTTTGGTTGTAACTAGCAGCGGCTTGTCTAATACCTCCTGTGTAGCTTGACCGATCGAGTCTAAGGCAAGCTAAGCCTTCTTGTCTCTGTTCTTACTAAGTATAATGCATTCGTCCTTTAGTCTCCCTTGAAGAAAGCGTTGTAGGCTTGGCTAATCATGGCACTGATAAATTAAGATAAGACTTTTTTATATGCCCTTAACAAAAATAATTTTACTTAGTATTTTACATTTTATTTTAACGTTAGTGCAATTAAATTATATTGAGAGTTGTCTCCTTCTGAAACCACCATGTCATAGAATTTGTGTCACAAAGTTATCGGTAAGATATAAAATTATCGCTTACTTATTCTAGCAATATAAACACGAATATTGTTATTTGTGTTGATAATTCGTCTGTGCCTTTCTGACTTGACCACTTTCGTACGAGCCTTGAAAGGCACAAGACCACAAAGTCATGTTTAGTTGCACACTGAAATGTTATAGTAAGGCTATCACACATTAACTCCAGCTAATATTTATTTGGGTTTGAATATCCACACCAATTAGATATTGAATTAAGATATTATTATATAAAATGTTTTGTAACATAAGTAAACATGACTACATGACTACTCCTTTACTTGGGAGATCTTTAGTATTTTCCCTGTGATAAGATCAAATCATTGGGTTTTATTGAATTTATTATGTATCTTAATTTCTTAGTTCACATCATTTATAGTTTCTATGCGTATTTTTTTGACGTTATATTGTTACTGTCATCCTGTTCATAATCGTTAAACTTTACTTTTAGCTGGAATATCTCTCCCAAGCGTTATTCGAATAAGTCCGCTTTTTGTTTCTTATTTGTCCAACTTCAATTGTCTTTCATGACTGTAAATAATGAAGTATTTGGGATGTTGATTTCTCTGGTGCCTCTCCAAAGGGAACAATTTGTTTCTTCCAATGCGTCCATACCATTTAAATAAAGGTTTATAGGACTCTGTTTCAGTCTATGGATTTGCCTCTTTATTTTTGGACTATTGATATTCTACTTTTTACACCTTTGTTACTTACAATGGTTTTGTCAACTGGATCTCTGGACTACTGTTATCTTCTTCTTGCCATTCCTTTTTTCTAAAAGTAGTTACCTTATTTCAATTGGGTGGTAATTTGTTTTAGTGATATAATTAGTCTGTCTGGTTTTATTATATTCAGCAGTTTTCATATTCACTACAAATTTTCTACATTTTTGGTCAATTCGCTCTTTGGTCTTCCGTTGGACATTTAGTTTTATCTTGTAATTCCCGTCTGAAACTATTCCATTCTGTGTTTTTGTTCACAGAATTTGGCCTAATCTCTTAGTCGATGGTTTTTTCACTTAACGTTAATATCACTTCTGAGTGACCTGAGATCAAATTCATGTGTTTTACAATATCTATGATATAAGAGGAAGACAGTTTACTTCTATCAGTTTTATATCATTTATAACTATTATTTATAATTGTCTTTAATACAAATAAATTACATTAACGCAACAATACTAAACAAATTATTAAAATATTTCTAAGAAAACGACAAATTTAGATTGAAACAGTGTGGTTCAGAGTTCATTGGACATTGGTTCTCAAAATGATGCGTATTAAACCTTTATCTCAACTAATAAGAATATAAATGGTATAAAGGGCGTGTGGCTCGCTGTGACTAGACCTACTACAGACTTTACCTCATTTGTACGAGACTTTTAGACTTAGATATCGGTCAGACTAGCCCTGTTTGGTTAATGGTTGCCCCAGAACACAGTTTAGATCTGTAGCTAGGCTGGAGTTTAATACTTGGGCTTGGAGGCGTGTCTTGAACTTTTAAACAAATTCTTTGGCTTCTCAGACTAAAATATACAAGGTCTTGCCATGGTTTTAGGTCTGCTTAAGTCTCCGGTCTAAACTGCTGGATCCAGCGGTTGCAACCAAAGATTTAGTAACGTGTTATTAATGTCGTCCTTTATCTATAAGTTTGAAGTTATTCCAAAACTGATTTTCTAATGTGTTTAAAGTTATAATCTCAGGCGTTTAGATTTAACTATCCCTCTTGATTTGTTGTCATTATTTTGATACCACTATTATTTAAAAAATTCTATCAAGCTTTATTTTCTGCCTAAAAACGATATTTTCTCCATGACGCATTCCAAAATTTTACCTTGTTGAACAATTTATTTTCAGTGAAGTAAAAGTTGTATAACAAAATTTTATAAACAAACCATTGTCAAAATAGTCTATAGTTATAAAATTATAATTGCTTCCTCCTCTTTTTTTCAAACTGATGTTATATTGTTTTCTAACATTTTTCAAAAGTTTTAAACTCAGGCATTTCATAACTGAATGTAATGTTTATTTTTATATAAATAAAACCTCTAAACCACAAATACCTTTTATTTTAAACCTTATGTACATTTCAATTGCCCAGCAATCTAACTTTAAACAACATAATTCAACAAATATATAGTCATAAACCGGTAACTATTTCGCCACGCCCCTTATTTTAAAAAACTACTCCGACCAATCACGTTGCAGTAAATTCCCCCTCTGCAACTTGGTCCGGTCTTTCAACTCCCGTGTTGAAGAGTTACCGTTACAACTATTTCAATTTTACTAAAAAACAATAATATTATTTATTAACAAAAAGGTTATAACTATGTCCTAATTAATAAATATAACTGAGATTTAGGGATAGGCCATTTATCACAATTTAATTGTTAACTTTTATATTAATTCCTTCAATAAATTTAGGAGTTAAGTTCTTCTTTTTACATGTTTTCAGAAATTTTATATCCGCTAATATCAATTTAACTTGAAAATTTAATTTTTGGAATCTGTTATGCTCTCTTGACCGAGAAGTTATATTTGAAACTGTATGAAATAAAATACATTCCCATACATATTTAATAAAAAAAATACCAACTCTTGGTTTTCTGGTTTTAAAAACTTGTTTTCCCCTTAACATTTTCCACAATACTTTCCTGTTAAAATTTTTTTTTGAATGAAATGTTTTTCGTATACCAACTTCAGAACAAAACATGTTTCAAAATAGTCTATACTTGTAAAAGGTCCTGTCTCTTCCTTTTTTTGGTCTAGTAAACCATTCCTCTCTCTTCTCCTAATTTGTAAGTTACCCAATTTAATATTTTACTAGAAAAAGTCATCATAGATCCTCTTTTAGCAGTAGCTAACGTTACGTTGCAAACAAACTAACAATCTCTCCTTTTATACATTATGTGTAGGTTACAGCGAAATTCGATAATATCGTTACTCTCGGATTTACTTTAAACATTTAGCTACAAGTCACAGCTTACCGGCTTAACTATTAGGAGAGAATATAGGATTTCTGATTTACAGAGACATTTACAGCAACAATATATTTTTTATTACTCTTTTGTTCACTCTGTGATTTACGGGTTGGGTAAAACAAAGTTTGCACGATGGGTACTATTCCTAACATAGACTCTTCTTCTAGCTTCGGGCTCTATGTCGCTTAGTTGTAACTAGCAGTAGCTTGTCTAATACCTCGAGTGTAGTTTGACCGATTGTATGTGTGACATGTTAGGCATTCTTGTTCTTACTAAATGTCATTCAGTTGTCAATTGCTCTTTACGAAAAAGTTGTAGGTTTGGCTAATCATGACACTGGGGATAAATTTTAACGCTATATTGTATATACATATAAAAATAGAATTAGACTTGGTTTTGTATTTTTTTTAAATTTTAACGTTAGTACATTTAAACTATAATGAAATTTTTCTTCTTCCGAAACCACCATGTCACAGAATTTGTGTTACAAAACTGCCGGTAAGGCATAAAATCATCACTTACTTTCTCTAGTTATGCAAACACTATTTATAATCATTTACTAAGCGAGAAAGTACTTTATTACATAGGAAAAATGTTTTCTTACAAATTGGAAACAACTACATATTTTATAGTATTCAGTCAGTAATGGCAAGTAAAAATATAAATAATTTTTCTTTATGATTTTCAGTTTTAGTAAACATGGCCTAAAAGGTTATATTGAGTGATTATAAATTTACCTTTAATATCCCATTATTCATGTTATTGTCTACCAATGGGCGGCTTTCTCCTAAGCTTCATATGGGCTTCGATTTTTTTTGCGATATGTAAGCTCCAGTAAAGGATATAGACAAAGGTTACTTTATAATCAGAACGAAGGTTTACTGACACCGAGTTATGAGTTTTGTGAAGCGTAATAGCATTTTATCTCAACTTTTACCAAACACTTTCATTAATAACGTTAATTATGATAACTTAGTAAATTTAAAAACCATTTTCGTTTGAGTAAAATGAAATTTAGTCTTATTATTTCATACCTAGAGCGTAGAAAATGGTTTGGCTTACCTGAAATTTTATAGTTCTTATTCCACTCTTCATAAACGCGTTCTTACAAATTACGTTAATTTAATTAGCAGATAAAAGACAAGTATTTTATATACTGTAGGAAGGCACTTGCAGATATACTAAAATACAATGCAGAGCAAATCTGTCAGAAAAGTATGGATCAATTATTAGAAAATAAAATTGAAGCTTTATACCGTATTAAGGAGGTGAAACAAGTGTACAACAGAATGCACAATAAACGATATTCCAAATACAGTTTATTTTGCTATTAAGGTTTTACATTGTATGAAGTGAGAGCATATAAAAATGTTTCATCGTTTTTGGAATCATTGTTACATGTGTTTTAAATAAATTACTCCCACCAGCTGAAAAAGCTTGACTAATCAAATTTTTTATTCATTTTACTGCTGAATATCTCATCAGATAAATCAGAATCATATAAATTGTTGTCTATTCTAATTATTTAGTTATAAGCATAAATATATTCATAATTTGTCTCTGAGATAAATATTAGGAAATATCTTTTATAAAGGTATACCATAAGCTCTACATATAAGTTCTTAGATTTATTGCTACAATTATTGTAAATTATAACATTTGTAAACAAGATAGGCTGGATTTATCAACACAGAAACTATGTTGTGTTGTTAAAGTAATAATAATATACAATTCCACATAATGTACTTTAAAACCTTGTGCAACACTGTTTAGTTCTTAATTTTAGACAATTTAGAATGTAAACGAAGATTATCCTTAAGCAGAACATTCTTGTAATAATGAACAAAGAAACATTTATCTACAGGTCCCTATTTACTAATCATAATTTTTAAATATTTCGAGCATTACGATCGATTTACAATTTCAATAAGATCCATGCAAATTCCTAATTACTTGAAATGTTGAGAATTGTTATTAATACGTCAATAGTCACTACTTTGTCTGTTTTACATTTATAAGCTATTTGTTGCAATTGATCACTTTTGTCAGATATTGGTACCTCAATTTCAAGCGAGAGGAAGTGCCGAAGTGACCACACCACTTCTATTAGAATAAAGCGGCCATGCTAAAGGCTGTTTCAAACATTTATCATCCGCTATTGAAGTAGTAATGGCTACCGTTTCGGGATTTAAGTACCTCCTTTTCCTCTTAGGACAAAGTAATTTCCAAAATCAGATGTATGTAAAGTACAAATTTTTTTGGCATGTATAATATTGGAAGTTTTTTTAAAAAATAGGTAAATGTTTACCTTAAGTGTACTTCATTAGTTTGGTACACTACACAAGTAAACTATTACATATTATAATAAATTTGCCAATACTATATATATATATATATATATAAGGCATACTCGTGTAAGGTGTACAGAGTGTCCACTGGACGTGAGATATAAGGCATTATCGTGTAAGGTGTACAGAGTGTCCACTGGACGCGAGATATAAGGCAATACCGTGTAAGGTGTACAGAGATTATTCAGTTCATTTTTCTTGAGATGAATATAATAATACTACATATATAATACTAATATATAATATAATATTTATAAAACATAAGTATCAAAACGTTTCGTTATCTATCTAAAACCATTAAAAGATTTTCATGTAAAAATGATTTTTTAAACAAACATTTAACTATAATGTTTTCACATTCACAAGTTTTGAAACTTCTTCGTTTCTTCTCGTTACTCCCACCTGTTCATGTTCCATATGTATCATTCCCGATTCTTACTTGCTATCCACTTGCATAGGTTCCTTTTTCTAAAACTTTAAGCTAATAAAACCTGGTCAGAAAAAATGTTGTTAATTTACATCGTATCATATCTCCTATTAGAATGTCTCTATTCGAATCATTCCAAAACATAATAAAACATTATGCTACCTGCCAACCAGATTCTGTGAACTCGGACTGGCTGACAATAAACTGACATTCTATGATATTATAAAATCTAGAATTTTTCATTAAATTTGAATATTTTAATTCGTTCTTTATTTTGTAAGAAAGTATTTATTTGTTTACAATTTTCTGTTTTTTATATTCTGTATTATGCTATAATTTACGTTTAGTTATAATATTTATTCAGTTCTATTATTATTGTATGCACTGTTTCTGTTTCATCACATGTGGAGTATTTACTTTATATTATTTTAATTGTTTTGTATTTGATTTTTTGAATAAAGTAAATAAATACATCTTCTATAATTCTAGTATTATGAATTTTTATCACGATTATGCGAATGAAAATTCTAATAGCCTTAATTTGTAAACATGCAAGACATCGTATTAAGTCATAGGAACGATTTTTTTAAACCGGTTGAACTCAAAACTATATTTCAGTTTTATAACGTGTTTTTCTTAATTATCATTTATTTAAGATCTATTTATGTTCTTAATGAAAGGTTGCATTCAGAAGTCTAGTGCAATTCAGTTTTCCTAGTAAATACTACTTCTGATATTGGTCAGTTTATCAACCATTCCGTTCCTTTCTACATATCGTTATCCTGGCATCGTTGGTAATAGGTGAATGTAGTTAAAAAAATACGCATTTAATTGAGTTATGTAGAAATCATATATTGCCTGGTTTCTATCAAACAATGCCTAGAATTTAACTACAAGTATATAACTCTAGGCCTAAATTTTTTAATAAATAATAGCTAATTAATAGGAAATTGTTTAATAACTGCTCCTAGATTAATAATTCTGTCCAAGAAATCATCGTATAATGAGAGGAATTATTAGTAAAACAGTAAAAAATGTAAAATGATTTAAATGCAAAGATACACATGGAGAACGTAAGCTCAAAACTAAAGTGATTTAAACAATAAAATAACTAATATAGAATATTATTATAGCAGGGTTATACAATGAAAATAACAATGTGATTGGAAAAGATAATAAAACTGTTTGATAATAACTGATCTTAGTATTCTTCGTTAGACATCATCAGAGAGTCTGATTTTATTATTACGTCACCAACTATGGACTGTTAGTTATTCTCTTCAAGTTTAATCGAAATATGTTATTTACAATTTGTAATTCTTCTAAAGTTTGATAGTTCTCATGTTTGTAGGGAGAGTTTGTCGGAAAATACATGGCATTGTGAAATGACTTATAACTATAATAAAGGCCTATCTCTTATAATATATTTGTAACTCATTTCAAATTTGTTATTTAGCAAATATATTCTCCTGTGTAAAATTAAAGAATCAAAAAATTAAATTTGTGCACTGTTTTGAACTGTAACTTAACTATTAAATATACAATCTTTTAATAAGATATATACAAAGCGAAATACGGAAATTAGAAAGAAAGAAGTAATTCTAATGCAGTAGGATGGGGCACAAAGGAGGAAAGCACTCTGGCTTTCCTACCATGAGGAAGCAAAGAAGGCGGAGGCGGAGGGCAGAGAACCACCGCCACCCCCTATGAGGAAACACCGGTCCGGGCAGCGGAAGGGTTTGACGGAGGCTGGGACTAGAACCCGCCCTGTCGTCCAGGAAGCCAGTGGATCAGGTAGGACTTTAGTACGACAAAAGAGAGAGAGGAAAAGGAAGGAAAGGAGTACTTCTAATCCTACTCCAGAGTCGGAGGTCAAGAGGTCTCGGTGATCTCCGCCAACATACCGAGGGTTCTTGTGACCTTTGGGGATAGTGTAGGTGTGAGGATTGAGATGGCGGCGTTCAACCACCTTAAGGGCACCGTCATGGACCGGATTCTGGACACTCCTAGTGGAGGTTTTGTTCCGCGGTACAGAGACACTCACCTAAGGGATGGAGTCGCAGCATTTATTTTTTGCTGAGGAGGAATCGGCAAAATGGCTGAGAGAAGTGGTACCGTCAGTTAAACTCGAGGACGGGACTCAGGCAAGGCTAGTCCTGCCTGATGAACTGATCAAAAGGGTGAAAGTGACGGTACTAGTACCACCACCAAAAAGGGAGGCCACTCAGCTGGTCAAGTTCATCGGGATGCAAAACCCAGAAATTGACACTTCGAAGTGGAAGATCCTACAGTGCATTGAGCGGGGACCTGCAAGCCTCCTCTGCCTAGGATTGGATGAGGCATCGGCCAGACTATTAAAGGCAAGAGGGGGGAAAGCCTTCCTGGGGACTGCAGAGGTCACTTTTAAGTGGAACTCCAAGGACCTGGAAGAGAAGGGCGAGAGAGTGAATCAGGAGAAGGCGTAGGGGTCAGTTGGAGATGACTGACCCTCGTGCAATGATCCTGCAAATCAACTTGCATCACAGTAAAAGCGCCTCGGTGGTCCTAACCAGGTGCTTAAATGTGAGGCACACATTACCAGCGCTTGCGCTGGTGCAAGAACCGTGGCTGGTCAGGAACCGTATAAGGGGTCTGACTGCAGCTGGGCGCACCTACGCAAGTGGGGAACATGAGGGGCACAGAGCATGTGTGATAGTCAGAGGACTAGAAGCCACGCTGATTCAAGAATTCTCAACTAAAGACCTTGCGGTGGTTAGAATTCGAGGCAAGAGCGAGGTAAGTGGGAGCAGGGAGTTCATCGTGGCCTCCACTAACTGCGCCCACAATAGAGAATCGCCCCCTGTAGAATTACGTAAGTTAGTTCTGTACTGCAGGGAGAGGAATATAGGAATCTTAGTGGGCTGTGATGCCAATGCTCATAATGAGGTGTGGGGCAGCACAGACACAAATGAGCGAGGTGAGGAGCTCCTAGCCTTCTTGATTGAAGAAAACCTTGTGGTTTTAAACACAGGTGCCGAGCCAACATTTGTCACTTCAAACAGAATGGAGGTTCTAGATATCACCTTCTGTAATAGACAAATGGTAAGGTGGGTGCATGACTGGCAGGTTTCGGATGAGCCCTCCATGTCTGATCACCGGATAATCACTGCTACGATGAGGGGAGTTGTTCCCCATGTGGTGTGGTTTAGGAACCCGAGAAGGACAAACTGGGAAGGTTTTAAGTCCTCGGTGAGGAGGCGGATGTCTGACTTCCGTGGTAAATATGGTACATCAAACGAACTGGAAAATACTGAGGCCTACATCAGGACTGCAATTTCCACGTCGTTTGAGGAAAATTGCCCTCTCTCGCGGATAAACACTGGGAGTGGTAAGCTTAAGTGGAACAGCGAGTTAGAGGCAAGACGGAAAGAGACTAGAAGGCTGTATAATAGGGCAAAGAAGAAGAAAACGGCGTAGACCTGGCAGGCATATAAAGACAGCCAGGGTCTCTATAAAAATCTTATTAAAGAGGTTAAACGTGCTTCTTGGGAAAAGTGGTGCTCAGAGATAAGCACACTGAGTGACAATGCTAGACTGTTTAAGGTGTTAGCAGGTGGACCGAGGGGACAGCTTAAGTTTGTCAAGAAGACTGATGGTAGCTTTACTGACACCCCGGAGGAAACACTGCGTCTGCTTATGAGGAACAGTTTTCCCGATATTAGACCGGTAGAGGACGGTGCTCAAAAAGTCCGACATACTGGGCTAAGGGCGGACTGGAATATTGCTGGGCAGGTGATCTCAGCGCAAAAGGTGAGAGAGGCGATTCTGTCTTTTGAGCCTTTTAAAGCACCTGGACTAGATAATATTACTCCAGCACTACTACAAAATTGCTTGGAGGAAATAATAGGGCCACTGACAGGATTACTCAGAGGCTGTGTTGCCTTGGGTTACACGCCCAGGCAATGGCTCAAAACGAAGGTTATCTTTATCTCCAAACCGGGGAGGAAAGGTTACTCAGAGGTAAAGAACTTCAGACCTATCAGCCTCACATCTTTCTTGTTAAAGACATTGGAAAGGCTGGTGGACTACTATTTGAAGGAGGGACCTTTGAAGCAGTATCCGCTTCATCAGGACCAACACGCCTACCGAACTGGTAGGCCAGTGGAGACTGCGCTGTTGTCGGTCGTAGACTTTATTAAGGGTCAGATCAACAAAAAGGGGATATGTATTGGGGCTTTTCTTGATGTGGAGGGGGCTTTTAATAGTACCTCTAGACTGGCCATCAAGAGAGCAGCTATGGATCATGGGATTTCTGATGGAATTATAAATTGGATGAGTTCCTTGGAAAACCGTATAAGTACTGCATCCTGAATGGGGTGCACGATAAATGGGATGGTCTCGGAGGGCTACCCGTAGGGTGGAGTGTTATCCCCTTTGCTGTGGAGCCTTGTCATGGACGGCCTACTAAGGACACTCAGTGGAATGGGTTTCAAGGTGGTAGGATATGCGGACGGCATAGCTATCCTTGTTAGGGTACCATTTGAAGAGGTCCTCAAAGACCTGTTTCAAGAGGCACGCAAGGTAACAGAAGCATGGTGCAGGGAGAATGCACTATGCATTCAAGGAGAGAAATCTGTGGCACTCATCTTCACTAGGCGATATAAAACTAAATCGCAGGAGATGATGGAAGTTGGTAATACCAAAATAAGCTACGTTAAGAGCGCTAAATATCTGGGAGTTATTATGGATAGGAAGCTACTCTGGCGTGAGCATTTGGAGGATAAGTGCAAAAAGACCCATAGCTACGTTCTGGCAATGCAGAGGAGCAAAAGGCACGAGATGGGGTTTGGGTCCACGTTAGATGAACTGGATTTATTCCGCCATTGTGGTGCCGAGGTTGGTCTTTGCCTCTATCGTCTGGTGGGACAGGGCACAGAAAGAAACAAGTAAAAGAATGCTGGACCGCACGCAGGGGCTCTTCCTTAGAGGCATAATAGCTACAAGGAGAAGCACACCATGTGCGGCCATGAGGGTTATGTTGGGTTTTCCATCCTTGAGTCTTCAAATTAGGATGGAGGCAATGAAAACTGCATACCGGCTAAGCTGTACCGGGCAGTGGAAGACAAGTAGCAAACTTTATAAACAGCTATTTGGGGATTCACTGAAGGAGCTCAGGATAAGAGCCCAAGATGAAGGAAGGAGTGGGAGCAGGATTTAGTGGACCGAGACACCAAGACAGATTTTGTCATCGCCTGGAGGACTACAGCTCTGTCTTCCAGGGGGAGGTGCTCGCGATCAAACTATGTGCTGAGGAAATAATAGGGTCTGGCAGGAGGGGCAAGACCATCTGGATTTGCTCGGACAGTCAGGCAGCTCTGAAGGCTTTAGGTAAGGCTAGTACCAGGTCTAGGTTGGTGGCTGAGACTAAGGCTTCTCTAGCAGAGCTGAGTAAGTATAATTCACTCAACCTAACCTGGATTCCAGGACATTCTGGCTGGATAGGGAATGAGAGAGCTGACGCCTTAGCAAAACAAGGGTGTATAACCCAAGGACCGTTGCTGAGGGCAGTGGGCATGCCGCCTCAGGAGGGGCGCAAGAGGATCACGGCACATATAGACAGATTGTGGAGGGAAGAATGGAATGTAACCTTGGGGTGTAACAAATCCAAGGTACTGTGGGGTTACTCAGGAGATTTGTGGGGCAAAGAACTACTCTCCTTAAGTAGACATCAACTCAGAGCTACTGTAGAGCTGGTTACAGGCCATGGGAATCTGAGGGGGTTCCAATACAAAATTGGAAAATCTAGGTCCCCTGTGTGCAAGAGATGCGACGAGGACCAAGAGGAAAGCCCAATCCACGTACTCTGTGAGTGTCCTGCTTTGGGAGCTGCAAGGAGAAAGTGGTTTGGCTGGCAGGTATGTACACCAGATGATATCAGAAGATCTAGCATCAGGTGGGTACTTGATTTCTGCAAAGTGGTAGGTATCCACTAAGCTAGTCCTGTGGTAGGGATGGGAAGAGAGTACAAAGGCTACAGCTAAGTGCTCTACACCGATAAGGTCCCTCCGAGTTTTAGTAATAATGAATAATAAATAATAACGCAGTAGGATAAAATGTATTGTTCAAATCAGTTTTCCAAAATAACAGAATTCATGATTTTCATCTATCAAATGCTATTTATAAACATTAAGAAGTTTTAAAGATGACTAAATATGTTTAGCTTTATTTACGAAAACAGATACAACAAATATAACAAATTATAGTCCTATAGATAAAACACATGACATAGATGATAACATACAACAATAAATATAAATAGCATTACAAATTTAAATTATGTATATATATATATATATATATATATATATATATATATATATATATATGTTACAAATTACAAATCTAATAATAAAATTATTATTTTTACAAACTGTAATAAAATAAAGTAACTGAAAATGAGGAGGAAAGTCCTGATGATTTCTTATTGGTTTTATTGGTAAACCTCATTTTGAGTGGTCAACATTATTCTCGTTTTGAAATGACGACGATCGTGGTTATGATAAGGATACCTTTTACCTTATAAGCTCTAATGTTAGTCTAAGAACTTTGTGGAAACATATTCTGTAATGATTAGCACCTCATTTAAAAGTATTCATTTCAAACATTTTGTTTTTTCTACCAACATACAGCTTCTTATAAGCTGAATAAAATATGGTACCAATTTCTTTACGAGTCAATGAATTATGTAGTTTATAACTTCCATTTGTTTTCAAGATATTTGCGATTTTTCTAAAAGTATGGATGTGGTCGATGGAATGTAACTGAGTACTGTATTTGAAAATATAAAATACTTCAAGGTGTGAAAATTACTGCGATTGTGGGGTCTTCGCCTGAACAAATATTAATTTCGTTTCCAAGGAAACTAATATTAATAAAATCAATTGTTGAGTTATTATTTGATAAACATATTTAAATCCTAAATATTAAAAAAAAATTGTATACATACACACACACACACACACACACAAACAAACACACACACACACAATGAAATTTGCTGAATGTTGATAAAAAGACAATTAGCAATCGACATTCACAACAATCTTTGAACTGATTCAAGAAGGATTTGATTGATTTTGTGCGGGAGTATGTCACCATGGATGAGACATGGGTCCACCACTACAATCCCGGAGCTGGTGGTTCAGCCTCAACTGTCGGTGGAAGCTGCTGGTTCAGCAACAAAGAAAGCGAAGTCAATTGCATCAGCTAGAAAGGTCATAGCCAGTGTGTTTTGGGATTCCAAAGGTATCTTATTAGTTGATTATCTTGAAATAGGCAGAACAATGACGGGAGAATATTACTCCAATCTTCTTGACCAGATGGATAACAAAAGTCGTGATAAGAGGCCTGGCTTGAAGTAGAAAATAAAATCATCTTTTATCAACACAACCCACCTGCTCACATAGGTGTGTTGGTAATGGAAAAATTACGAGATTTGTGGTACGATTTACTCTGTCATCTCAGAGGTGTTATACTCTCTGCGTCCATTGAAGAGGTTGAGAATATTTATTAACCGTCCATGAGTATTTTATTAACCTTCCAGACTCCCACTTACGGGAAGCGATTCTGATGTTGGGCAAACAATGGACCGTCTTGAAGTGATTATGAAAAAAAATAAAAACTTTTTAAAACTGAAAATCACGATCTTTTATTGTGAGGCCGAGAACATTTCCCCCTATCCTCCAAAGAACCTTACTGCCTGTTCTCAATGTGGCAATTAGAAATAATAACTACCATAATACCAATATATTATAAGTATCAAGTGTATGATTGTGCATTACAGAGGATTAGTAACACTTTGACATGAAAGCATTTATAATTACAATATTTAGCAAAACTCTCATCCAGTTTATAATATTCTAAGAAAATAAAAAGAAAGAAAACCACTTCGACCTATAAATTTACTCTTGTGTTCAGTACATTTGAAAGGCATTTCGAAATCTCTTGTTTATTAAAATTTTATCTTGTCAAATATATTTCCAAATATGCTGAAGAGCAGGCTTCTACCTGTCATACTTTAGGTATAAGAGTTAGCTGGCTCCTCAAAGTAGAGAAGGTGTCAGTCGCATGGAAAAGAAGAATGTTGGGAACTGGGGAAAGGTATGCAGTGGCTGGTAGTAATATACTTAGCTGACATTGTAGTCTATGGCGTGAATAAAATTAATTGCCAGCTATCAACCATATGTTTATCTCTGTACTGGAGTTATGTATAATATTAATGTAACTACTAACTACAAATAATATCTCAACAAACGATGTATATTATTATTAGTATTGAAGACTTCAAACGGTCGCCTGCACTTTGTGAAGCTTTCCCTATGTTATATTGTGCTCAGTTTTGTAAGAAACCATGTATGACTTGAATGTTGAGCTCCTTTGCCTAATCCATATTTTAATTAGTTAGTACTAGTAACGGGAACGGAAAGGTGAAGCCTTACGGGAAGTATAGGTTGCGTTACAAGGCGTATGTAAACCTCGCCATCACACAGATTGAGACGATCATTGTAAGCCCATTAATTTCTCAATGAAACTATTAAATGATGTGGGGGGAAAGATGTATAAGGCTAGTGAAGAAGTAAAATTACAATCGACGCTAATATGAAAAGAGCTTATGTAAGTCAGAAAAGAAACAGAAATTATCACTACAGAAAACGGTTTTGTTTATTATACACATTATTGAGAAACAATATCAACCACTGCTTGTGTGAGTGCAGAGGGTCTATTCATCCCTCCATACTGTATTATGAAGGGAAAAAATTTAACACAACTGTTCATGGACGGTATGCCCCCAGGATCAGTCGTTCGAATGTCTGAAAAGTCAGCGTATGTGACAAGTGATATTTTTTTAGATCGGTTAAAAAATCATTTCACCCCTATAAAAACCGGCTGGGGAAGTATTACTTCTTCTGGAAGGACACACATCCCACACGAGCTCATTGGAAGCCTTGACATTTGCAGATGAAGAGGAGATCATTTTGATGAGCCTGCCACCACACACGTCACATTGGTTACAGCCCTTCGATCGAACGTTTTTTATTCTCTAAAGTCCAACTTCTATGGTGCTTGCAACCTTCACCTTCTTGGTAAATAACTCCACTAGAAATTTGAACCGCCTACAGTTTGGTAAGCTTCTACGCACAGCATGGATTAAATCAGCGAGCGTTAAAAACGGAATTAACGGTTTCAAAGCATGTGGCATAGTGCCGCTGGATATAGCCGCTATACCAGACTGCGCCTATCTAACAACATGTGATGGAAGCGTGGTAATTTCAGAACATTGTTAGTGAATCGACTGAACTCCCGAGCAGATCTACGAGCGATGACAACCTTTCCACCCGTAGCAGACCTAGTTACTCAATTCAACCAAAAGACACATCTCTAACTATGGTGTCTTTGAATATGACTCCTACTAAAGTGTACTCTGGCACATCACAATTTACTCCCTCTAAGCTTCTTGAACAAATATCACCAGTTCCTGAACTTGATCAGAAAAGTGTAAAAAGAAAAACCACCGTATGTTAGGTTCTAAACTCAGCAGACTACTTAATGAAAATAAAAAAGAAAAAAAATTTTTAAAAACTGGCGAAAATAAAGGAAAATGGAAAACAAATCAAGATAAAAAAATAAGTAGTAATAAAAAAAAGACCAAAGAAAAAGAAGTTATTGCAAAGTCATTGAAAGCACAGATTCAGAAAGCTACGATACAGACGATTACGTTGAAAATGAAAATAACACATTAGATGAATGGGACGAAAATGTATGTGTTGGCTGTGGGGAGGGATACAACGAAACCAACAAAAAGGATGATTGGATCCAGTGCATAAAATGTTTCCGTTGGTCTCATGAAGGGTGTTCCATGTATGGAAACAAATGTGACTATGGCGGTAAGGGTGCAAAAAACAAAAAACTTTACTATTAGACTAAAAAACATTATAAAATATAAAATTCATATTTAAATGTTTTCATTATTATATTTCATTGTCAATAAGCATTTTGTATATTTATATAATATTTAACTAATAAAAACACTTTTTTCGTAGTATTTTCTAACTATAATAAGACCCATTTTCATTTTTCATAGTGGTCTAACTCTCCCGACAAAGTGGTCCAAGTCACCCGGATATGTCCGGATGAGGTGGATCGATGAACACTTTCAAAAAATCATTATATTCCACTCATCCTTGTGTTTAGTATAAACTAAATATACCATAATTAATATAGTTCATATAACTCTGTATTAAATGAGTTTAGAAATATTTACATAGACTGTAAACAAAAATGTTATGAGGTTAAACAGAATGTGGTCCAACTCTCCCGAACTTACCTTAACATTCAGAAATAATAAGTAAGATATTTTAGAGAAAGAACAAACAAAGATAGTATATTAAAATCCGACAAAGAGATCATAACAATTGTAAATGTCAGATAAGCTTTATAAATTAGTTTTGGGTACCTTTAGCAAATAGTAGGGTGTATATTATTTCTAAGAATAAAATAGTTCTGAACATAAGGGGTACAGCAAGTTGTAACTCATGGAGGTGTCATGAAACTCGTATTTTTTCAGTAACAACGAGAAAACAAACAGCAAACAGTGGATGGGCAAACGATACCCGTTCAAATATTTAAAAAGTTAAACTTTGTTTCGCTGGAATACCGTAAGGGGGGATAAAAAGATCATTATTCAAAAGTAAGATCATCGATAAAACTGGTGATAAGTTTTGAGTTTCAGAGGAGTGAGGCCGTATTTGGGAAGCCAGTTTTAAACTGAAATAAATTGAAGACTGGAGCTTGTTACAACATATTCCCGGTTCATAATAATTTTAATATGAATAAATAAAGTATTTTCATAATAACAGGTGTTCGGGAAGTTGGGGAAAATTTATTAAAGTATTTCTTCATTGAATACGCAAAAAAAGTCTTTAACTGAGTTAAATACAAACACTTCTGAATTACATTTTTTTAAATTTTTCCTGGGAGACGTTTTCGACAGATTTTCCAAACATTCGCCACGGCAGGCAATGTCATCTCCTCACTGTCGCTTATCCCTATGCTAAAGCCTTATAAATTTAACATTTTTCATACGACGGAAAAGTAACAGGTATTTCCTTCCTCAGGTTTTAACGACGTTTTTTGATGTCAATTGTTTAGTTCGAAATGTTTTACATGTTCGCATTATAGAAGGGGAAAACCTTTCCGATTTTGGTGGATGCTAAAAATAGAATCTAAAAGAGCCAACTACAAAAACGATTGGAAAACAAATTTTGAGTAATATTTTTTTTCGTAATGATTTATTTTTTATTTACTTTATTCTTCATTTCATGTATTATGGATTCCTACTGTAACTGAGTTAAGAAACTAGGATGTGCCAGACATCATTCTAAAGAAGATGAATTCAACGAGACTCTTAATATACCAAGATGTCAAAACCTGTGATGAACTCTAGCAGACTAGGGTTTCTTAAACGCACGAGGATCGTTAGTCAGTTTATTTTAAAGTTCCTTGTGTGTGTGTATTTATTTTAATATAAAAATCTATTTCAGTGAAACGTACATATTACTGAATACCTTTGTACACTAAAATAATTAAATAATTAACAGCGACAAAAATAAGAACCTATCTCTTTAAAATGTAAAACGTAAATAATTATAGTTTTTCGACCATGAAAACTCATTAATATAAATATATATATATATATATATATATATATATATATATATACAAATATATAATATAATATAATATAATATATATATATATATATATATATATATATATATATATATATATATATTATTATATGTATGTGTGTGTGTGTGTGTGTGTGTGTGTCTGTGTGTGTATCTGTGTGTTACAACGGGCTAAAATGACACATTTTACCGTTGCAAGTGAAATTATAAATCTCAATAATTTTAAAATGTTGTTTAATCAGAGTAGCGAAGCTAAAACAAATTGAAATGCCTTAGGCATAATATAGCAAGAGTTTAACGAGTATAAGGCGTAGGAACAAAGCCATTAACCGGGAAAAGGAGTTTGTTACATATTTTAGAGAAGGGAAAAGGTTAAAATCCACCTAGAAAGACCATTGGCATTCTAGAGGACACAGAAGAGAAACAGGGGTATATAGTGCCTTAACGAAGGACAGGAGAAAATGTAAATTGAAAGAGTTACGAGATAATTAAGAAATTGTGAAAATAATGTATCAAAAGTAAATAGGTGAGGGCTAGTACACCGGAAATTACGCAATGCTAAATGTTAGCAAAACGTCATTTTGGAGACTGGTGATTGGCTGATAGACGCCCGTAGGGGTGGAATATGCCTGGGGCTGCACAAAATTCTTTAGCGTGAGTTATGACGACAAACGAGAAAGTTGTGGAACGTGCTCTGTTTGGTTAACAGGGAAATAGTTTCAAAACATAAAATTACAAGAGAATGCAGGACTAAAAACGGTAGTGCTTTCGCTGATATGTAGTCTCGTGTGTTTTGAAACCCTTATGGGGAGGAATGTGTCCAAAAGTAGTTTTCGTCAAAGTAATATCTATTTCGTGGTGTCCTCAAGATTGGTTTTCGCAGGAAAGAAATTTTAAACGAAATTAATGTCAGTGCGAAAGTAAAAAGTGAACAGTGACTCAAATTAAAGTGTTTAACAGTTAGAGTAAAAGTTAAATAAATTAAATTATAAAATTTAATTTCGAACAGAGTACAGTCAACAGTAGTTTAAACAAAGGATAGATTAAAACCGGGAGTGAAATTAGTTAAAATAATTAGAAAGAGTGTTAATGAGCTAACAAACACGTGATCCCTAAACCATTCATTCAATGTGGATGGGTTTTGAATGTTGTATCTATTATAATATTTCCTTCAATACGTTCTACCATATTTAAGTTAAATTATCTCAATTTTAAATGTTTCATAAATTAAAACTCATCCCATTTTAACATTTTTTGATAGAATATATATTTATAGTTGGAAAATAACTTTTTCATATTTTTCCTTCTATACGTTCCTTCTGTATTCCTTACCAGAGATTCAGTATTTATACTAATTTTAATTCAAATCGTTGTATCACATGTTTACAAATATTACAGACTGAAACAGGAAAAACAAATCACTTTATAGTCACTTTATCATCGTTTTCTCAACTGTGTGACCATAAAACTATAACAAAAATGATAATAACTGATTAATGTAATAAATCGGATCAAGGGGCAGGAGTTTTTATTGCCATTTAAAAATAAAAAAGGAAATATTGATTTTCAACTTTATAAACTAGAGTAAACAATTACAACTTTATATAGAAAATGTCTTTACCCTACAGAATGTCTGATAAAATATTTTTGAATGTTTCCTAACATAGACAAATTATAAAGTATCTATGTATGTAACACATTAAAGAGGGATCAGGAAGTGGTAATTACTGCACACGAAGTAACAAGACTGCCGAAGATTTAACACCAATCTCTACCCAGTTCCGGTTTTAACCCAACAGCCGATGTTGTAACTTTAGGAGTTTAGGCAGGGACCACAAATGTGTATGGGTTCGATAAATATAACTTTTCACTAAACATAGTAAATCATTACACAAAGAATAAAATGCAACAGTTTTCACACGGCATAAAAATAGTCTAAAACTCACGTCACGATTTCTTATAACCCCTATCTGATATTTCCTAATAAATGTCCAATGAAACACCCACAGCAATATTTCAGCAACTGTATTTCCTATCTGAAGATATTTGGTTGGCTTATCACTCATCAGCGCAAGAAAGGCATTTCTACCTTCCTTTTGCTTAAATCACGCACGAAGGTCATGGAATGGATGAGTTATATAATTGGAAGTTATACTAGACCGCGTTAAAAAATATATAATAATATTTATTATTTATGTATCACATATTTATATTCAGTTAACTAAGTATTGATAAAGTTGAGTAAAAATCACTTAATAAAATAAAATTTTAATTTGGCCAGAAGAAGTTAGGTAGAAAAAATAAATTCTTATATTTAGCGTAAACAAAATCCAGTGCAAATTTTCCTTTTAGTGAAAATATAAATTTTCATTCAAATTTATATATTTCACATTCAATGTGAAATTGAAATATTTCGCATTCAATTTTTCCATTGTGATGGAGGCAATTCAATATTTTATCTCTGAGGCTTGTGAGCAGGTTGATGGGTGTTGGGTACAGTTTTTCCAGCCTAAGTTCAAGCCCTCCTTTTGAGTATTCTGTGATTAGTTAAAGCCGAGGGTTACCTTCAGTTAGCTGGATCAAAGTAAGTTTTCACTATCTGGACCAAGGTAATCCAGTAGTGATTTGACGGTACTGAAAACCAGGCCTTTCAGAAGGATCCACTAAGCTCAATTATGTCTAGAATGGTGGGCGCTTTATTACGTGATACACTATCACCTTGTTCCAAGCTGCGATGCAATGCAAAAGTAGCGAGTATTCACATGTCAACAAGGTAGATTATCTGGGGAACATTTCTTTTATTTGTAAGTAAATGTAACCTAACCTCCTATTTTTCATCAATATATGCGAATAAAGCCCTCTAATTATAATAACAGTTTGTTTGTTTGTTTGTGTGTGTGTGTGTGTGTGTGTGTGTGTGTGTGTGTGTGTGTGTGTGTGTGTGTGTGTGTGTGTGTGTGTGTGTGTGTGTGTGTGTGTGTGTGTGTGTGTGTGTGTGTGTGTGTGTGTGTGTGTGTGTGTGTGTGTGTGTGTGTGTGTGTGTGTGTGTGTGTAGATATATGTCTTAGATTGGCTTAGAATATTATTACTACAATTCAGTTTCTGCTGTTAGGTCAAGCGGTGACGGTGTTAAAAGGTAGGTTTTCGATAGTATCAAAGAGTATGTGTGACTTGTATTGCGATTGTTCGTATAATATGCTTGTACTTTGTGTTTTTGTGTGTCTGTAAATTTCATATTGTTCTAGTGTGTTGAGATAGGGTCCTTTTTCGTTGATGTGTATGATTTCTAGGTTATGGTAAATGTCTGTGTATTTGTGTCCTTTTTCTTTAAAGTGATTGTAAAATATTGAGTTGTTGTTCTGTTTGTGTTTCTAGACTCTTTGTTTAAAGCTACGACCTGTTTGGCCAATGTAGAATTTGTTACATTCGTCGCAGTTCAGTTTGTATACCCCTGGTGCTTGTAGTTTATCTTTGTTGTTGGTGTTATGTTGTATTTTGTATTGTAACTTGATATTAGTTTTGTATGCTATTTTGTACCCTATTTGTTTCGAAATTTGCGGGATATTTTGTTTGTTGTTTTGTTTATGTATGGTATTGTGATGTATTTGTTTTCCCTGTCTGTAGTGTTAATTTCAGTGTTTTTTTTTGTATTTTGTACCATAGTTTGTCTATTGTAGTGGTGATGTGTCCATTTGTGTATGCTAAATATTTAATTGTGTCTAGTTCTTTGTTTGTGTTTCTTGTGGTCATTGGGACTTCTTTAAGTCTATGGAGCATGGATCTGAATGCAGCGTGTTTGTGTTGGATAGGGTTGTTTGAGGAGTTGTGGATAAGTGTGTCTGTCGTTATGGGTTTCCTTTAAATGTTAAAGCTGTATTTTTGTGTGTTTCGCCTGTAAACGATGGTGAACAACCTTACAAAAAACAGCTCTTATCAGGGCTTAGACCTCCGCATTATTTTTTGGAATGCTGGAGACCTTAATGATGTAAAATTCCTACAATTTAAACATTGGGTTGTACATTTCAACGTGGAATGTTTATATTTCATCACTGAAACAGGGGTTGCAACTGAGACCCCAGTCTTTACCATATTGACGGCACCAGTACCACTGCACTGAAACGTTCAAGACAGGTGGCCTCTGGTATTCTCAGTGGCTGTAAAAACTTGGTCCCTGCAAAACCTCGGATCTTGCATGAAATGGAAATGGGTGATAAGCTGGAAGCGGTTGCAGTTGACATTTGGAAAACCTGGCAACATTACTGTATAATTGGTTTGTGTAACCCACCAGGAAATTTGCCTGCTTATGAAACCATTGAAGGAATCATACAACCAAACACGATTCTTGTAGAAGACTTTAATTATCCATCTCCACGATGGGGTTACCCAAGACTAACAGCGGTGGGAAGGTGCCTCGAATAAATGATTAAACAAAGTATTAAGGCGTCTGCTCAAGGGAGTGATGCTGTTAGTTTAGCTGCAAGAAGAGCTGTTAAGGGACAGTTAGAGGGAACCAAGTACATGCTTGTTCCGATGCTCATTCAACCTATGTATTGTAATATTTAATAATCACATTTGCGATTATCACATGTTACTTTAATAGACGTTAATTTATACACTAAGCCGTTGTAGACTGTGGATGAGCCTATTATTTAGAAAGATTTAAAACCGGTGCCCAATCTGAGAAGCTACCGATGCCACTTTTCTTAGAAACCTATATGTTTGGGAAGTAGGAATATTTGTGCCTTACGTTAAGGTACAATATATATTACGTATTATACTGAATTATATTCACATTATTGTGGGAAAAAGTACTCGCACTTTAGCAACCCGCCTTAAAGTATATAGGCTGATTGATCCACGATGAACGAGAAAAATTGTTACTCTTGATTTGGAATCACCGTCAACGTAAGGAATTTTTACGATTGAATTAATATATGTATTTACGAATAATGTAAATTATTTACGAATAATGTAAATAGGTTTTTCAACAAAAAATGTAATAATACATACAACATTCAACAATAATATCTACATTCTAACGCCCCCGTCCAGTTAGAGATGTAAAACTCCTAAAGTCCAAAACGACCATGTGGATTCCACATTGTGGGTGGATCACTGTAAATAAAGGGCGATAAACAAAGTTATACTGTAGCTCAGTTATTTTCCCATTCAATGTAGTCCTTCAATTTAGTATACTTTGATAGTTTTACTGTTCAAGTTCTGTAAAATTGTATGGTTAAGACTCACAGTAGCACTCTACTGACTTTAAGGTTTGTGATCACTAATGTCTTGCGCCAGATTGTAATCCTGCTTCCTACAATAGAACACAAAACTCACACTTAAAGCGATGCTATATTTGTAAGTTATGCACAATGTGAAAAGATTTCAACACAAAAATACACACGAAGAATCTTAGCTCCAAAATAAAGTGGTTTAAGTAATAAAATCTCTTAGAGAATATTAATATAGCAAAGTAAAGGCCTATTTCTTTTAGTATATTTGCACTTATTTCAAATATGTTATTTATCAAAGAAAATCTCCTGTGTAATATTGAAGGATCGACTTTTTCAAACAAGTAAGAAAATAAGTTTTTGTCTATTTATACTATGTGAATACTTCCATTCTATATTTCTTTATTGAAAAGTAAATATTTACAAATAAATAGTTACTAAATACAAATAATTAGAAGTAAAACTAGTTGTTGTAAATAAGAAATAGGAGCAACGGTTGATTAGCATGGGTTTGGATTTAGAACATTCCAAACCTGTGAAATTATATGGCTTTTCTATTCAAGTAATTGTAAACACCATTTGTTGACATCTGTCGACTGCAGAATCATGATTAAACCTTAGAATGTTTCAGAATTGAAGAACAGATTTTCTATAATATTGTGGGTCTAGAATAAAATAAAACTGATCTCGACTAGGGCAGGGCATACTTAAAGGATTTTTATATTTAACTCCATAAAATCTATCGATTTTATGCACAAACCACTCAATTTACTTACATTTTTGTACAGGTTTGAACTATAACATAACTAATAAATATATAATTTCTTTATTAGAATATATATAAAGGTGAAATACGAAAATTAGAAGGAAAAGACAGTTCTAGCGGAATAGGGTAAAATGTACTGTTCAAGTCAGTTCTCCAAAATAACAGAATTCTGGCTTTTCATCTATCAAATGCTATTTATAAACTTAAAGAAGTTTTAAAGAAGACTAAATACGTTTAGCTTTATTTACGAAAACGGATACAAAAAATATAACAAAATTATAGTCCAATAGATATTACACATGGCATAGTGCTTAGATAATATAACATAAATATAAATAAATAAATAAATAAATATATATATATATATATATATATATATATATATACATAGATAGTGTTACAAAATTAAATGATATAAATATATATATATATATATATATATATATATATATATATATATATACATGTTCCAAATTATTGATCTTACTTTAAAATTGTTATAATTACAAATTTTTACTTATTTTTTGTGGTATCAATATCATTCTTGTTTTGAAGTGAGAACGGCCGTTGTAATGTTACCCATTCCTTTTACTTTATAGGCTCTTATGTTAGTCTAAGAACTTTGTGGGAACATATTCTGTAATGATTAGCACCTCATTTAAAAGTATTCATTTCAATAGTGTTGTTTTTTCTATCAACATACAGCTTCTTATACGCTGAATAAAATATTGTAGCAATTTCTTAGCGAGTAAATGATTTAAATCATTTATAGCTTCAATTTGTTTTTAAACTATTTGGGTTCCATCGCAAATTATCTATGTGGTCAATGGAATGTAACTAAATACTGTATTAGAAAATAGGAAATACTTCAAGATGGAAAAATAATTAGATTGTGAGATCCTTCGCCTAAACAAAAACTAATTTCGTTTCTAAGGAAACTAATATCAAAACAATCAATTGTTGAATTATTATAGGATAAAGATATTTAAATCCAAAGTATTTAATAAAACGAATGTACACACACACACACACACACACACACACACACACACACACACACACACACACACACACTGTTGTGAATGCAATAATATAATACTCTATGACAATCCTCTATGGAAAAAAAAAAGAAAAAGAACATTATATAAATTAACAGATGATTTGTAATTGTTTTAGTTTTTTCTCAGTTCTTTGTTTAGAGTTTTGTTTTAAGAAAGATGTGAAGTAATAAATAGTGTTTAAATATGAAATAAGTTTTATTACCAGCATAATTATATAAATATGACGAGTGTTCCGCCTGTAGCGGCAGTGTCAAAAAGTTTATAGAAACAACATATGGCGACCGTGACAGGATAATAATTTGGTTACAGTTAAAATCTATGATCCATTAGTAAGTATTTTATAATGGATGCTCTGAAAAAGAAAAGAAAATTGTTTAGAACTGGATTTTCACGTTTACACAATACATTATTAGAATCCATAAAAAATGAAGATGATGTGATTTTGTTAAAAGCTAATTTAGAGCTATTACGTGAAAAACATAATCAATTGGAGGTCTTAGACCGAGAAATTATTGAAGTTTTACTAAATGAAAATGCATCTACTGAAGTTTTAGAAAATGAGGTAGAATCTGCCGATGAATACTCAGGCAAGTTTAAAATAGTTGAGTATTTAGTTGAACAGGCTATTGACAAGGCTAGGCCTAAGACAGATACTAGTGTGAATGTAGAAAAACGTAAATTTAAGTTACCCACACTTGAGTTTAAAAAGTTTGGTGGTGATATTAGTGATTGGTTGCCGTTTTGGGGCCAATTTAAGAAAATCCATGAAGACCCCTGTATTGATTCTGATGACAAGTATCAGTATCTCCTGCAAGCGACTATCCCTAATACTAAGGCTAGGGAAATTGTCGAGAGTTTTCCCCCATGTGGACGTAGTTATGAACAGGCTATTGAACATTTAAAATCTCGCTTTGCCAAAGATGACCTGTTAGTAGAGTTTTACATAAGAGAAATCTTGAAAATTGTAATAACATTAAATAGCAGTGAAAGTAAAATTACTATTTCCTCACTTTATGATCAAATTGAGTCAAAACTAAGGTGTTTAGAAACTTTAGGTGTAACAAAGGAGAAGTACGCTGCTATGCTCTTCCCATTAGTAGAATCTTGTCTCAGGGAGGATTTATTAATAGCTTGGCAGAGAAGTAGGCCTAACTCTCAACAGGACGAGACCGCGTCAGAAAGTAAAAGTAGGCTAGATAGCCTAATGAATTTTTTGAAAATTGAAGTGGAGGGAGAAGAAAGAATAAACTTAGCTAAACAGGGATTTGGTTTACAAAAAACAAAAGTATCAACAGGTGATAATACTACGAGTTCATATAAAAGAGACTTTGCAAGTAAAGATAAGCATATTAAAAATACAAGAAGGCCTACCAGCAATGTTACAGCAGCTGGCCTTGTAAATGTAAAATCAAATACGTCTACAGTAAGCACAGATAAGACGAAGTTATCGATGTGTGTGTTTTGTGACGGTGGTCATTTAAGTGAAAACTGTTTTAAAGCTAGGGACATGTCTTTAGAAGAAAGGCAGAATATTCTTACTAGCAAAAGGTGTTGCTTTTCTTGTACAAAAGTAGGACATTTAAGTAAACATTGCAGAGCTATTGTTAAATGTATTATTTGTAATGGAAAACATGTACCACTTATGTGTTCAAAGTTGCAGAATAATTTTAATAGGTCTAACATTAAACCTAAATGCGAGGAAAAAGAAGCTGAGCCCAATTTTGAGAATTCCTTGTCCAATGTGAATGGCAATCAGGTTTACATGCAAACTCTTGTTGTCAAGGCTGTTAGTGACACAAAAGAACTCAATGTGCGTTTACTTTTTGACAGTGGATCCCAGAGGTCATACATAAGGAAATCGACTGTTGAAAAAATGAAATATGACACTTGTGGTGAAGAAACATTATTACATGGCCTGTTTGGAGGAGAGGTCACTAAGCCTCGCAATCATGCATGCTACAAAGTCAGACTACAAAGTATAGATAAAACATATTCTTGTAATTTCAAGGCACTTAGTGAAATAAATATTTGTACTTATGTTCCTGCCTTGAAACCAGGAAGATGGACTGATGAACTGATGGAAAGAGGTATTAAATTGTTTCAGGATGCAGACAGTCCAATTGAGATATTAATTGGGGCTGACATATATGGGAAACTTCTAACTGGAAGAAAAGAGGTTCTAGATTGTGGTATTATAGCCCTTGAAACTCATTTAGGATGGGTTTTGACAGGAAAATTTCAAGAAAGTAAAGAATTTAGTTCTATGACAGCACTTTCTATGTTTGTACAAAGTAATTCAATATGCAAGCTGTGGGAAATGGATGTTTTAGGTATAAAAGACCCACTACAGACCAGAAGCAAACAAGAAATTGAACATTCTGTTCAAACACAATTTTTGGAAACTGTGAGAGTAAATGAAGAAGGACGCTATGAAGTCAAATTACCTTGGTCCGAAGACCACCCAGAAGTTCCAAGAAATTTCAATCTTGCAAAAAAAAGGCTTGAAAACTCAGTGAAAAGGCTAACAAATGAAAGTTTATATAATGTATATAACAATGTGTTTTCAGATTGGCTGGAAGATGGTGTTATTGAGGAAATCCCAATAAGCAAATGGGATGAAGGTCACTATTTACCTCATAGACCAGTGATAAAAGAAAACAGCACCACTGCAGTAAGACCGGTTTTTGATGCCTCGTCTAAAGAAAAGGGTTACTATTCCCTTAATCAGTGTTTGGAAATAGGTATTAACTTAATTGAAATAATACCAGCTTTGCTTTTACGTTTTCGACTTTATAAAATAGGAGTTATCGCTGACATAAAAAAGGCGTTTTTGCAAATAAGTTTGTATGAAGAGGACAGAGATTTCCTAAGATTTCTGTGGCAAAACACAGATGGATCACTCAAGATTTTCCGACATAGAAGAGTTGTTTTTGGAGTCTCAAGTAGTCCATTTTTGCTCAATGCCGTCATCAACTACCACCTGCAGAAGTATTTAGTACCGTGTGCTGAAGACAATCAATTTTCTAAATGTACAATAGAAAAGTTGTTTAAAAGTTTCTATGTTGATAACTGTGTTACAGGTGTAAATAATGAAAGGGATTTGAAACAGTTCATTTCAGAAGCAATACAAATATTTTCTTTGGGAAAGTTTGAGCTGCGAGGATGGGAATATACTGAACCTGGTCTGGAAGACAAGACAGAGGCTTCAGTCCTAGGTCTCACCTGGGACAAGAAAGAAGACACAATTTCTGTGAGTTTTCATAAAATAGTAAATTTAGAAGAGAACTTGGTAACACAACGTGTTATATTGTCCACTGCACACAGATTGTTCGATCCTATTGGATTCACTTGTCCTATTTCCATATGCCCTAAGTTATTATTGCAGGAATGCTGGAAAGATAATTGTGGGTGGGACAAAGAAGTACCAGAAGAAATCAAACAACGATTCAATATATGGTTTCAGGAACTCGATCAATTAAAAGAGATGAAGATTCCACGATGGCTACAAGGTGTGGATGACGTAATCATTTCTGTATCAGTTCACATATTTTGTGATGCCAGCAAATTTGCGTACTCAACAGCAGTATTTATGCGTTTTGAACTTAGTACATGTATTCAATTACAGCTAATCCAGGCAAAGTCACGTGTAGCACCTGTAAAGAAGATGACAATACCCAGACTTGAACTAATGGCTGCTACTATAGGTGCTAGATTAGGTTCTTCAGTAGTGCAAGAATTAAGAGATGAAAACAAATTTGAATGTAATATTAAATTTTTTTATTGGAGTGACTCTTCTACAGTAATAGCTTGGATTAAAAGAGAAGAAAACTGGGGAGTATTTGTTAGAAATAGAGTTGAAGAAATCTGCAGCCTCACTTCCAGAACATCTTGGCGGCACATTCCCGGCACTATGAATCCAGCAGACTTGCCCAGTAGAGGATGTTCAGTTTCCAGGTTGATTAGTTCCAGATGGTGGGAGGGCCCGTCATGGTTGAAGTTGCCTGAAGATACCTGGCCATCAAATGAACCTGAACCTGACGAAGAATTAATTTCTTTAGAAAAAAAGAAAGGACCTACACCTTCACTTTTAAGTAATAATTACCCAAAAGATTGGTTTTATTACTTTTCAAATGATTTTGATAAGATTGTGTGTGTTTTTGCATGGTTGCTGAGATTTATTCATAATTGTAACCCCTCAAAGAAGGAAAGGTGTGTGAGTAAAGTTTTGTCATGTAAGGAGATTATTGAAGCTAACAATTTTATAATTAGAATTGTTCAACAGCAATCATTTGAAGGAATAAGGGACCCTAAATTGGCTTCATTGTCACCATTTATGGCTGCTGATGGTATTATAAGGCTAAAGACAAAATTAACAGAAAGAAAGGATTTGGAAAATTTTAAATTTCCTGTTGTTCTACCATCAAAACATGACATTGTAGATATTCTTATTCTTACAATACATAAGAGATCATGTCATGTGGGAGTTCAAGGTCTCTTAAGTTTATTAAGAGAAAACTATTGGATATTGAGAGGAAGAAAAACAATAAGTAATACTTTGAAAAAATGTATTCCTTGTCAGAGACATAATTCAAAAAATGTAGAAACAATCACTCCACCCTTACCTGAAAGTAGAGTACGAGATGCCGCAGTATTTGAAGTGGTTGGAATTGATTTTGCGGGACCTTTGTTTCTACGAGATGGCAGTAAAGTTTGGATCTGCATATTCACTTGTGCAGTATACCGTGCTGTTCATTTGGAGTTAGTAAAGTTTCTTTCTGTCGAAGCATTTATAGATACACTTAGAAGATTTATTGCAAGGCGAGGAAGACCATCAATAATATATAGTGACAATGGTACCAATTTCACAGGTACAGAAAAGGCATTTAAAATTCTAGATTGGAATGCTATCTTAAAATATAGCTCATGCCAACAAATTGACTGGAGGTTTAACCCTCCCTCTGCTGCATGGTGGGGCGGATGGTGGGAGCGACTCATCCGACTCATGAAACAGTTGCTACGCAAAACCTTGGGCAAAACGTCATTGGATTATGAGGAAATGGAGACAATCTTATGTGATTGTGAAAGTATCATGAATTCTAGACCTTTGACATATTTATCTGAAACTTCTTCAGACCTAACTGCTATTACTCCAAATATGTTTTTACATGACTTAAAAGAAATTGGAGTTCCAGATTGTGACCATGTAAATACAAAAAGTCTTAACAAGAGAGTACGTTATCGACAACACCTGAGAGAAGCATTGCGAAAAAGATTTAGGATTGAGTATTTAGGACAATTAGCTTTAAAAAGTAAGAAAAACGGCAGACAGTTGAAAGTTGGAGAATTAGTACTGATTGAAGTTGAAAATAAAAAAAGAATTGATTGGCCAATAGGACTGATAGAAAAGACTATCATTAGTAGAGATGGAGTGTGTAGATTAGTGCAATTGAAGACTGCTTTTGGAAGTTTATTGAGACCAATACAAAGACTATATCCTCTTGAAATGCAAGAAGAAACCATCCAAGAACAATTAAAAGAAAAGATTAAACCAAAAGTGACAAAAACCAATGAACATGAACTACACCTGGAAGAAGATAATGTGACAAAAGAAAATAAAATTGTGACATATTTAAGAAGTGGCAGACAAATTAAGCTTCCACAAAAATTTGTTGATTAATCTTTTAACAATATACTATTTTTTAATGTTTTGAGTTAAACCATAACTCAAAAGGTGGGAGTATGTTGTGAATGCAATAATATAATACTCTATGACAATCCTCTATGGAAAAAAAAAAGAAAAAGAACATTATATAAATTAACAGATGATTTGTAATTGTTTTAGTTTTTTCTCAGTTCTTTGTTTAGAGTTTTGTTTTAAGAAAGATGTGAAGTAATAAATAGTGTTTAAATATGAAATAAGTTTTATTACCAGCATAATTATATAAATATGACGAGTGTTCCGCCTGTAGCGGCAGTGTCAAAAAGTTTATAGAAACAACACACACACACACAAACACACACACACAGCCACACACACAGCCACACACACAGACACACACAAACACACACACACACACCTATACGTGTTTGTGGACACTTGGCCAGACGCAAACTCTACACGCACCTTGTGGGATCTCTTAGATCTAGTTAAGTAAAAACTTGAAATGTTGTATATATCTGTGAAATATTGTTATTAGTAGACGCACAACTTTTCCTTTTATGTAACTTGAAATTTAAATGCAAGTTTTATAAATTCCTTCTGAGGACGCAGTTACAGTGTGCAAACTCACTTGTGGGTGGTATGTTGGGTGCTCTCTGCCTGACTATTATCGATCTGAGTCATCACTTCCGTACGTGACCGATGTTTACGTCTATGATCAAAAGAAGTTGAGATAACACCTAGTAGTATGATAAAAAGAAAGCTAGATTAGTCTGATCTTCAAAGCTTACATATGAAGCCAAAGTAGATTACATTTGTATGATCCATTGGAAAGTTAGACCATGACATTAAATACTTTTGCTTTCAGGCATTATTAAGTTCTGCAATATTCTCAAAAAAATTGATGCATTTTAAAAAATAAAAATTAAGTTTTCTTCACTCTGCAAGTTTAATTATGATTGAAATTTTGTTTGATATATTACAAAGTTTTAAATTTAACTCTTTAAAAAACTAATTATTCGTTAAAAATATTAACAAAAATAAACCATTAAAAATATTTTTTCTTGATTTATAAACACAAGGAGCTATAAAATTCTGTCAAAATTATTTTTTTTAAAAATGAAAACAATAACTATTTTTATCTGTAAAAGTAATGCAAAATGCCTGCCTCCACGGGGAACATAATATAGATTATTTTGTAGAAAACAATCTATAATCCTATTCCACGGTACCATATAATTATATATATGAATTGGCGGTTTTTATATACATATATATATATATCTTGTAAGATTGCCAAAAATGTAGGCTTCTTATTTTTGACAAATAAAAACAAAAATGATATTCAGTTTTATCTATCTATACAAACTTAAAATTCAATTAATAAAAAACCAAGGTTTTACAGAATATTGCAAATTTTATTTATTCCTCCTAAAATATATAGATTGAATATGTTTGTATGTGAAATAAACACAAATTCGTTCCTACAAACACGGCAGAAGAACAACGGATACTCCAAAACAAGTGAGGCAAGTGTGACTGAATAGCCTGGTACACAATTTAATCAAAAATAACTTTATAGCTATGTGTTAGTTTTGATAGGTGTAAAATAAATAATTAATTACATCACCAATTACTTAGAACTAAATGAAATATCAGGGTGATTTTTTCTAAATCTTCCGTTTTGTGTTTGAAGCGCGAACAACTAAAGTTATTGTATAAGATTTACAAAACGTATACAAATTCAACACGACGTATAAAAATTTATGAAATTGCCGATGGCAAGTTGTATCGTATGTAAAAGGCTAGATCGTCCTTTCTCGAATAGTGTCACTACTCGATTAAGCAACTAAAACATCATTATAACCAGTGTAACACAGGTCTTCATGTTGCACGTTTAAAACGTGGGTGGTCATTTTAATTGTGGAAATAATTTGTGATAAACCTAACTTCGCTACCTTCTTTCATACGCTGGGGATGACGCTGGACAAACCGTAGGATTGGTAAACTCACAGCAATTGAAAACTTGATGTAAATACCTTGGTAACATAAACTTTCCAGAATCTTACTTTTATGTGTTCGGAAACCATTATACAATTGTTGAACCTAATATTTTCTTTTTTTACCTAATTCTAAACGTGGAAACGATTATTCTCTAAGCTGATTATCGAAACCTAGAAACAGATCCAGTAATATATATTTGTATTGTTTTATTATTTAGTTGTCTTCACCGATTAGTATTAAAATAATATATATAATTTAATTTTAGGAAAATCTTTGAAGAAACTATTACTGGATTTAAATTAACCTAGATATTTTATTTGTTTGCGTAAAACTCACAATATGACAAGGTCCAGTTTTATCTGAGAAGGATGCAAAGATATAAACAATATTTTTCTCTTTTCCGTTTACTAAGAAATGTTTTTACACTAGACTTCTGTTATATAATAACATGATTTTATTTGTTCTCTGAAAGCAATTTGTATAATTCTATATAAACAATAAGTAAGAGTTTAGCAGTTCATTTCAAGACATTGACCAAATCTACACCTGCAATTTTCAAGTCTTACGATTTGATAGCTATTATACCAATATTTAGTCGCCATAATTTATCCTTTTATATTTGAAAAATACAGTAGGCATGTGTGGCTTTAGACGTTGCGGGAGCATGGGCAATTCATTATAACTTTCTAGTGCTGGGAATTTAATGGGACAAAATGATTCAGTTACTTAATGCTGATTCATGATTTCACGTTTGAAATTAATTTGTTAAGCCTAAACCATTACTGTTTACTAAACCATTCATGTTATAATGGGGTATTTGTAAGTTGATGTTTCTTAAAGCGAAGTTCTAAAATAAACACTCTTGTTTAAAACGAAGAGAAACAATATGGAAAATAAACAACCAACTATAAATATAACTTTTACTATGGAATTACATTCAATATATTACATAGATAGTTCAACTCGTGTAACATAATGTTACGGTTCCCGGCGGTGCGGAGATACTGATAGCAAATTGTTAGTTAGTTCAGTCTTTTCATACATAAACTTAAAATATTAGGCTATAATTTGATGGCCTAAATTAAAATCTATTTTATAAATCATGATTTTATTTTATATTTCTATTGATTGTGATTCAACCTTGCGTCGTTAAACCATAATCCATAATTGGTGGATTCAGGACATTGTATTGAACAGAAGTAAGGAGCTATAACGCCCACAAAATGCGGTGATCAGGTTTAGGCTTTTATATTGGAGAATAACAATTAGCTTGATATGGTATCATAAACAATAGTGTTCCTTAACAAAAATAAATAAAACCTCTATACCACAAAATGACATTTTTGTTTTATTTAAAACCTTGTGTACATCATGATTGTATAGCAATCATCCTCAGAGGTAATTACAATATATATATATATATATATATATATATATATATATATATATTTATTTATTTTTTTTTTAATTTTTTTTTTTTTAATTACATCTGAAGATGATTGCTATACAATCGAATTGTACATAATAACAGAAAAAAGTCATTTGTGGTATAGAAGTTTCATTTATTTATAGCAAACATTGTTACTATATATATATATATATATATATATATATATATATATATATATATATATATATTAAAACAACACAGGTTATTCAAATACAAGAATATTTATTATTTTATATCCATAATAAAATAATATAAAATATTAATATTAATTAATATTATATTAGGATATAAAATAATAAATATTCATGTATTTGAATAACCTGTGTTGTTTTAAATTATTAAACAAGAAAACGTATTTTATATATATATATAGTGTGCGAGTGTATGTGTATGTGTGTGTGTGTGTGTGTGCATTTTGACAAATAAAACAAACATTAATTATAACTGTATCAAAACTCCAGGATCTACAGAATATTCCAAATTTCGTTCATACCTCCCAAAATGTATAGATTGAATGTATTCGTAAGTAAAATAAAACACAAACTCTTTTCTACAAAGACTGCCAAATTGCAACTGGTACTCCAAAACAAGCTAAGCAAGTATGGCAGAATAGCCTGGTCTACCCTTTTTTTTTAATAATAACTTTATAGCTACATACTACTTTTGTCAGGTATAAAATAATTAATTATTTACAATACCAGTTGCCTACAACAAAAGGAAATACCAGGGTGATTTTTTCAAAATCTTTGGCTTTATGTTTGAAACACGAACAACTAAAGTTAATCTATAAGATTTAAATCATAATATGATTTGTGTTTAAAATGTACATGCGGTTTAATATGATTAACAAAACGTATACAATTGCCACACGATGTTTGAAAATGTATGAAATTACCGATTGCATGTATTTAAAAGCTTGGAGCCTCTTTTCTCAAACAGTTTCCCTTTCGATTAAAGCTACTAAAACATCATTATAACCCAGGACTTCAAGTAGCTAGTTTAAAAACGTGGGTGGTCATTTTAGGGTAATTGTGGAAATAGTTGTGATAAAACTAACTTCGCTACCTTTTTTCATAAGCTGGGAATGACTCTGGACATACCGTAGTGTTAGTAAATTCACAGCAACTGAAAACTTGATGTAAATCCAGTGGTAAAATAAACACAGAATCTTACTGTTATGTGTTACGCAATCATTATTAATTTGTTGAGCCTAATATTGAAATTTTGGCCTAATCCTACAATTGAAAACGATGGTAAGCCAAGCGGATTTCGCTAACTTAGAAACTCATCCATTAATACATATTTGTATTGTTTTATTATTTAAATGTCTTCGCCGATTAATATAAAATAATATGTAAATTTTATTTTAGGAAAACCTTTGAAAAAAAAACTATTACCCTATTTAAATTACCCACCATGATTTCTTTGTTATTCTACAACTCAAAATATGACAAGGTTCAGTTTTATCTGAGAAGGACGTAGAGATATAAACAGTATTTTTCTCTTTTCCGTTACTGGGAAATATTTATACAGTAGCCTTGGTTATGTAAGGAGGCGCTCAGTAAAGTGGTATTATACTACTACTTAGTTGCCACAATTCATCCTTTTATATGTGAAAAATACTGAAGGCATTTGCGACTCTAGATGTTACGGGTCAATGGGCGATTCGTTATTGCTGTCTAGTACTGAGGATTTAATTGGAAAAGAATGATAGAGTTACTCAATGCTGTTTAGGGCTTTTAACTATATGTTCTTGAAATTATTCTATTAACCCTAAACTGTTACACGTTCATGTTATAATGGGGTATTTATAAGTTTATGTTTCTTATAGAAAAGTTTTGAAATAAACACTTATTAAAAACGAAATGAAACAATGTGGAAAATAAACAACCAACTATAAATACACCTCTTAGTATGGAATTACATAGATAGTTCAGCTCATGTAAAATTATGTCACGGTTCCCGGCGGCGCAGAGATACTGTTGAAGAATTGTTAGAGTTAGTTCGGTCTTTTAATATATAAACTTAAAATATTTATCTATTTTTTGATGGCCTAAACTAAAATCTATTTTATAAAGCATTACTTTATTTTAATTTGTATTGACTATGGCCTAACATTGAGACGTTAAACCATAATCTATAATTGTTGGGTTCGCGATATTATATTGAATAGAAGTATGACCATTAGTATTTACGAATATGTGATGGATAAGATAACATAAACTGTCAACGCTTCTACATCCAGCCCAACGAATTGGTTTATCGGTGTCAACTATACCTAATCTTTAAATGACGAGAAACATTGTCATGTACTTCGGTCACATATTTAAAGAAAAAATAGAACAGAGTACCATAACTAATAACGCGGAAGTGAATCTTCGGTTGCATTTTGATAGTGCAATAATACGTCTTGTGTTTCAAGAATAGGATGGGAGTTTGAACAGGTTTCCACAATCCGAATTTGCAATACTAATGTTCTTTGTAGTTAATATGTTGAACATGCAATAGAAACCAATAGTATATTGTCACAATATAGCATTGTGTATTTAATGCATTGCATACAAGTTCCCATTTAATACGGCCAACGTATGTGTACTACGTGTTAATTTCTATGTTTGCCCAAAAGAGATAAGTAAGCAAACATAGGTAATCAGAGGCTGAAGTCGATTATAGAAACAAATAATGTTTTCATCTATATATAAATATTTCAACATTGGTAGAAAATGGTCATAGTCAAAAGTCATAGCAAGAAAATTTGACTATTTTCCTTCACTTGAGAGAAAAGCACATTATATTGGACAAAACTGTTGGTGTTATTTTAATATAAATACAACCTTTACAAATCTTTTTTAGGGCTATTCAATACCCACTGCTGTCCTTAGTGGTTCACGTTTATCGAAAGAAAGAATCGAAAGATAGAGATGAAAACGCATTAATGCAGGTAGCTAGATCTGCGTCAAACGCATTAAGAATACTTCTAATATGGTGATCATAGACGACCCGTAGATTATATTGTAGACGCATTTATATCAAGATTGACCTATTGGGGCACAAAATGCGGGGATCAGGTTGAGGCCTTCATTTTGAAGAGGCTTGGACTTAACTTTACTGTAATAATCGTTTAAGGAAATTACTGAGCTCATTCTTGCTCCGGGAGTCTGCGTCCAGGACAGAGGTTTCGCAGAAGACCACATCCAACTCTATGAAGATCTTATGAGAGACGATGTGGAAAAAGAGCTCAGGACTAAACGCCGGTAGCGGAATAAGCAGCGAGCATGGCGAAGGCAACGACGCAGAGAAGCGGAAGCAGCCTCCCTAGAATAAGCTATTCTCTGTATTTAAATAAATGTTTTCTCATTTTTTCTAAATTTGTATTGTTTTCTTTGTGTAAAAATTCTTTGATTATAACAATTCGCTTGACATGGTATCATAAACAATATTGTACCTTACGTTCAATGTAAAATTACTTCATACTAACTATAAAAGATTGTGTTAATTGATGAAAAATCAGTTAATAAAGCAAATACACAAATAAAAAAATTGAAAACAGTCAAAATCTTTTGTATCCTCTTTTGCACTAACAATAAGAACGACATCGCTAGTTATTATCAGTAATCTGTATACCCAGTATAACAAGGAGCGTTTTTATGGCGAGTTTATTTAACTGCTTCTTCAGTCACTTCCTCATTTTTATTTGTAGCTATTTCAACAAAATGGAAATAGTATGGAACAGTATGTTACAATCTACGATATTGAGTTATCGTATATTTTTACAATATTTTAACATTGCATATATGTTTACACATGTACAAAAATATGTACCCATGTACACACATATGGTCACTAAAATCCAATATATACACGTTTAGTCTAAAACATTTACTGTATTAAATTAATACTTAATTTTATTTATTTGTTATACACTAAACATATAAGTAAACAAATATAGTAACGGCTCAACACGAATATAGAAGCAAATAGTTTTTGAATTTTTATATCACTATTTTGACAATGGGAGAGAATGACCATTGTCAAAAGTCACAGGAGAAATAAATGACTATTTCTCTTTATTTATTGTAAGAAGAAAAGTACATTATGTTACTTCGGACATAACTGCTAATACGATATTATTTAAAGGTCAATATTTTCAAGATTTTGAAGGTTTTGAAGGGCAAACCCCCTGAGTTATTTGCTTTTAAGTCACAAATGTAAGCGATTTAAAGAGATAAAAAACGGCTGGATGAAGTAAAACAGTGAAAACTTGTACTCGTGATTGGATCGATAGTTCACAAGTTCTAGCCGCTACCACTTACAAAAACACTTCTGAGAGGTTATCACCGTTCGTAGATAGTTTTGCAGATGTAAAGGTATATGTAAGCGATGAGACATGATCTGCAGAATTGCTGTGTCAAGTTCGCCCTTTATCTTGGAACCACTAACATTACACAAGTCTATTTCATATGACAACATAAAATGTCGACACTCGGACATTCCTTCTTAGGTCAGGGGTACAAGCTATATATAGAGAAGAATTAGATTTAACGTGAATTTTGAAGTTATTTGCCCGACAGTTTCCCAGTTACTGTTAGATTTAGACTTAGCAGTCGAAAAGTAGCATACATTTTGTACAATTTATATGTTTACGATTATGTTGAAATCGTTATAAGATATTTACCATCCATAAATTGTAATAAAAGTTTCTTACATTCACAAATGTTTACTTTTAACTAAAATTAAACAATTATATCTTGGAATTTTCTACATGTTTTCTTAATTTATTATATCACTACAGTTATTTAATTCCTGTTACTCTCAAGTGCTATTTCCAACTTGGAATTAGAAAATCCTCATTACTTATAATTATATCTAAAATTTCCAGTTTTATCATTTTTACAAACCGTATATTTCTTCTTACAATTATCTGTAGAATATTTATTTACGCATTATTATTTCTATCGAAATTGTATTCTTCCTACCAATTACGACTTGTTAAAAAATCAAAACTCTTTTTTAAATATCAAAAGGAACGAAATTGTGTAGCCCGTGTACAATGAATAATTATCTTGCAATCTTACAGTTTAGTTTACTTTAAACATTAGGAATTAAAAATAAATAAAAGGCATACATAAACTTACAACTTATTCATTTATTTACTCAATGACAAAGTCATTATCATCAGTGAGTGTTGCTAGTACAAACTCAAATTTACAGCTTGTGATAACCTTATTAGAAATCAAAACAGATTCACCAATTTATTTCCGTGTTTGGGTCAGCGCTGTTAACTTTTATTTATAACGTTTTTAGGTCAGAATAATGACCACTCCTTCAATAAATACACGAAGCCCGGCAACATTTATTTGTCACTTTAATTTTGTTTAGTGCCCAAAATGTGTCAAGTTTCGGAATTTGTAACCGTTAACATTCAGACCTAATAGATAAAGGATTATGTACATGAATATTGTTAATCAAGTTTTAAATAAAAAAAACCATTTGCGATTACATTGTGAATAAAACCACAAATATTATTTGTAAATAGATGAATAATGTTTTATACAGTAAAATATTTTTTCAAGTTTATGAAGTTTTGTTTCTAAACAGATGTTTATTATTTCCAAATTTGGAAAGATAAGAACCAAGTTACATCAATTTTCAAAGCATTTCAGTTAGCCTTAATGCAAAAATATATTTGCAAAGTATTGTAAAAACAAAATTTTATCTGAAAAATATAAGCATAACCTGCATGCAATGATTACAAATCAACATTAAAATTGTAAACTTTAATTACGAAACACATATTTTAATAATGATACACTACCTGGTAAAAATGTTTGTAACTGTCAAAGACAATTATCTTTAACCTCAAAAATGTAACTAAATAGAAGATATTAGGCCAAAATAATTATATATAATTGAAGTGTTCAGAGATATATAGTAAATATATATTAATATAATTAGTCTGGGTTTTGTGATTTTAAAAATAATAAATTGAATAGCCTCTTTGGCACTACACGATTTCTGGTTTTAAACCCCATTTAGTGTAAAGATATTGGCGTCGGCTATGTATCTGAAGTCATCACAAGACACTCTCCACAAGACGTGTATCATACAAAAAATCCCCTAAACGTACCACGAACAAGAAGTGTGTGTAAATTCCAGTTCCTCATAAAAGCTCGCCCACAAGTAAAAGTACACACTGTACACACTGTTTGGCGACACTAGCGCTCTGTGGTGCTAAAACTAGGAAGCGTTCTGAGGTGTGCAAAAAACAGTCGTATGCAATATAATGACGTTGTGGGGTCGGCTTCAAAAATTAAAATAAACATGTTTTCTGATGATAAGAAATATAAACTAATTTCAGCTATTAAAACAATAGGTGGCGTTTTGGGGACTCCCCACAAAAATTGGCGACCCCACAATGCGCTCGCTTTGCAGACGAAACTCCCGACAAGTTTCCTCTCACAAACACACACACACACACACAATGAATTTCGTTCAAGCATAAACTACACCTAATTTTTCTACAATTCCTCATTTTATTTATACTTTTGCTACGACTATACCTCATGAAGCGAGAGTGTAACAGACGAAATTCTGACAGACCAGCTGTCCACTGAAATCCGCCAGCTGTGACTAAGCAGTAAATCAGAAGCAACTAAGCTACAATTACTTTACCAATAACCTCTGTGGTCTGTGTAGTGTACAATAGTTTTACCTTCCCGTTAATGCAAGCTGAGCGCCATTTATATTTTGCGGAGAACTCCTACATCATGTGGCTTTATATATAAACGCGTAATGGTCAAAAACAAAAATAGTCAATAGAGAATTCAATTCTCTTCACAATGACGACCAGAAGTTCTAGAATTATCATCTCAGGAATGGTCCTGAGCCATTTGATTAAATTTCAATTATTATTGATCGACATCGATGATCTATAACAAAATTGTCGAACTCTAGAGGTACAAATACACATGTAGAACGTGCAAGGCTCTGAGGTAGACAAAATTAAATTTGATCAAAAATATTAATTACCGTCGTTAAAAAAATATTTTACAATATCAGGTTACATTATAAGATATTCTAACTATGTGAATAATGCAACAAATAATCATCAATTTTTCACCTTTGGGAGTTTTTGAAAGAATATTCTATCTTCTGCATCAATTAATCTTCAACAACCTTTTAGTTAAACGTTCGTTTTCTCTCCTTGCTCCTAACTGACATGTGCTTGAGAAGAATATATTGTAGTGATGATATCATATTGTTAAGGATTTTGACACAATTTTTCTCAAAAAAAACAAGTCTGTAATTTTGCTTAAGAATTTCGTCCATTTTTTTTTCATAGTGTTTTCTATATATCCTACATATTCTATTTTTATAGAGCTACAATTATAAATGTTTTACTGTCTACTTTTATTTGAAGCACTAGAAATACCTAACACTATAGCGAACACCTTAAGAGCGACTTATCCAATTTCAGCTCTCAAGGTCGCTTAAAAAGGGCGAAACGAGATTGTATTAATAGGAAATAACTGCGCATAGTAGCATGTAGACGCATAGTCGATTAAGTCGCTTAAAGAAGGAAGACCATCCTAAAGGTATAAATTCCTAAAAAAAAGGAATCTTTCTTAGAGATTATATTTCTCATGTGTATAACGGTTTTGACATCGAATCAGGAACTAAAATACAAAACATTTATGGCAAAACGTATCTTTACCCAAGTAGAGTCAAAAGTTCTCGGCGTGACCAATAGATGGTATTACATTCAGTGATCATTTATCATTCCTGCCTGCGCGCACATGGCATTAGTTCCTATGACAAGATTTAACTTGTTCACTCTAGTAGTTTGTGTACAGGAGTTTTTTGTAGGAATGTTTTTCTATAAATTACAATTATTTCCAACTTATTAATTTGTGTTGTAATTATTTATTGCAATGAATTATTGCAATGAAGTAAATTTGTAATGACAAACATTTATTTAAATTCAAACTGTTTATATTTATATGCACATCAAAGTTTTTTTTAAATAAAGCAACATATATAATGTGTTACGTTACATTGCTGTTGTATTTTTAAATTAAATTAAATCTTAAAATATTCAAAAATGAATAAATGAAACTTTCAATTAGTCAAAGGGATGTGGAAAATGTATCTCCCCTGTTAAATGTAACAATAGTCAGCTTCATACAAGTAAAATGAAGCCACGAAAATATGATAATCCCAGTACACTGGACAATATTGTACTATTTAGGTCAATTGTAAATGTTTTTATTCAAACCCATTTCTGTATAATGACTTATTTTAGTTATTTTATGAAGGATATTCTTTGAAACAAAACGCAACCTTCTTGAAGATGTAAAACAAACCCTTACATCAATGAAGATTGTACTCTATTCTGAAGACCCACAAAGAAACAGTTTCATTAAGTTCTTACACTTCCAGAAGATTCTTTGTCGTCAATTCTCATTAACATTCAACGTAATGCATCATTTATAATAATTTTCTAATTTAGTTACAGAATGGCTTTCTCCTTAATGAAAACTTTACAAATGTAAGTTATTTGACACGGGCTTTAAAACTAATAACACAAGTATCATCTCAACGAAGAGTTTTGGTTTCAATATTCAACATCAATTAAATTTAGAATGTTGGTTTCTTCATTATTATTTTTAAGTGATATTTCTGTTCCTAGAGTTTACTAACATAACATAAAAAGTTAACCCATAATTATTATAAGCCATGTATATATATAATAATCTATGTACTTAAAATAAATTAATATCAATATAACATATATATATATATGAGGTTTAAGAGAGGAGATCATATACATACGTACGAAATAGACATACAGAAAGAGAGTAGTAAATATGAAAAAAGAGTGTGAAGGAGAAATATTTATACTGGATTTTATCAAGAACTATACACGAAGAAATTTTGTATTACAATGTCTCACATATAAGCCATTACATATTTCTTACGTTACTGAGGTAACGTTTATGTTTAAATAGCCCATCGGAATCATTACCTTACTTTGCCATCAGAATGCGTTGGTGAACTGGTGCTGTCGCCTTCGTGGCAGAGATGTTGTATTATAATGTTTCACATATAAGCCGTTACATATTTCTTACGTTACTGAGGTAACGTTTATGTTTAACTAGCCCATCAGAATCATTAGCTTACTTTGCCACCAGAATGCGTTGGTGAACTGGTACTGACGTCTTCGTGGCAGAGATTTTGCCATTACTACATTTGAAATGAGTACAAGGTACTGGTTTTTAGTACATTGCATTATTTCTTTTTCTTTGTATATGTTGTTTTTCTGCTTGCGAACTGTTGCTAACTTTCAGTATTTATTTGATGTTAAACATATAAATATTTATTTCAGCAATTGATGCATATGTTCTAAAATATAAAGGTATAAACTTTGCGTACATTCGTACATTTGTTTTACCTGCAATGGTATTTATTATGGTCTGTAAGATTACTGTAAGTTCTTATATACATACATATATATATATATATATATATATATATATATATATCGATTAGGACACATTTTGTTAATGTTTTAATTACCATATTTTATTTCGAAAAACCTTTTCACAATTGGCAAAGATATATATAATCAAACACATAGTTTGAAAAATAATTTAACCCATTTTACTGTTTTGTTTTATATAAATATGAAATTTTGGAAACACCTGTATTTAACACAGACATCTGTGTAAAACAGAACACACATAAACTAACTTAAATACCACATTTAAACTATTGTTTAACGTCTGTAAAACAGATCTCATCTAAACTATCTTATGAACCACATTTAGACTATTGTTTAACCTCTGTAATATATATCACACCTAAAATATCTTAAATACCGCATTTAAACAATTGTCTAACGTCTGTAAAACTGATCACACCTAAACTATCTTAAAGATCACATACAAACTATTGTTTAACGTCTGTAAAACAGATCAAATCTAAACTATCTTAAAGACCACGTTTAAACTATTGTTTAACGTCTGTAAAACTGATCACCCCTAAACTATCTTAAAGATCACATACAAACTATTGTTTAACGTCTGTAAAACAGATCAAATCTAAACTATCTTAAAGACCACGTTTAAACTATTGTTTAACGTCTGTAAAACAGATCAAATCTAAACTATCTTAAATACCGCATTTAAACAATTGTCTAACGTCTGTAAAACTGATCACCCCTAAACTATCTTAAAGATCACATACAAACTATTGTTTAACGTCTGTAAAACAGATCAAATCTAAACTATCTTAAAGACCACGTTTAAACTATTGTTTAACGTCTGTAAAACAGAACATATCTGAACTATCTTATGAACCACATTTAGACTATTGTTTAACTTCTGCAGATCAGATAACATCTAAATTATCTTAAGGAGCACATTTAGACTATTGTTTAACATCAGTAAAACGGTCAGATCACACCTAAACTATCATAAAGGCCACATTTAAACTATTGTTTAACGTCTGTAAAACAGATCAAACCTAAACTATTTTAGAAACCACATTTAAACTATTGTTTAGCGTCTGTAAAACAGATCACATTTAAACTATTTTAAAGACCACATTTAGACTATTGTTTAACGTCAATAAAACGGTCAGATCACACCTAAAGTATCTTAAGGAGCACAATTAAATTATTGTGTAACGTCAGTAATACAGGTCATATGCGAAACCATTTGGATGTTCTGTTTACTCAATTTACTCAAAATCGGAAATTTTTTTGTGTAAGTACTAAAATCGAGTTAGATAATGTCCATGTAAATAATATCCAACAGTGGGAATTTAGTAGCATAAAATCGTTGTTGATGTTTTCACCTTAGGCCGTAATAACAATAAGTTCGTTTCTAAGAAACATATATTAGGATAAGTATTTGTGGGTTTATACTATACGTATTAATAAACCACGATCAAACAGAGGCAGAAAAACTGGGAAATTAGAGCCCTCCTCACTTTGTGATGTACTATAACTTGAACTATAAGGTATAATACTATACCATCTATATAGTATCATTCCTACGTTGTAGTACATTACTTACAGACATTATTGCCTCTACAGATTCGCGATTCTTTTACTATGTCGGTTTTCTCACTGACATGCCCCTCATGTTAGAATGGAATCTATCAGAAATCATTTTTCAGTGTTGTGTGACCTATCACTCATTATCATTTGCGTCTATTCAAAATTGAATGTTTATCACACTATGACAGGTATAAAAGTAAATATTAGAAAACAGTAGAATAAGTAGTACATATAAATTTTATTTTTTAAGTATTTTAGACCCTCAAAACGTTTTTGTCCAACTAAATCCTATCTTAATATGAATGTAATTGTAAATAAAGAGACGTTTAAAATTGATACACTTATTGAGTCCATATGCAGCTTAGGCATAAATAGGAAATAATTTCGTTTCCCAGAAAATCTAATCGAAGAGCCGATTGTTACGGATTTGTTTGTTTGATTGAAATATATTAGACCTAATTTAGTATTATATATAACAGTTCACACATTTTTATTAGAGCCTTCGATATTTAGGACCAAATAAATTCTTTCAAAACTGCTCAAAAACAAAATATATAGAATGTAATTTCGGATTTATTTACTTGATTGAAACATATTAAATCTAATTTAGTATTATATAATATATATATATATATATATATATATATATATATATATATATATATATATATATATATATATATATATATATGTTCACACATTTTTTTTAGAGCCTTTGATATTTCAGACAAAATAAATTCTTTCAATGTTCTATTTGCTCACAAACAAAATGTATAACATGTAACTTCCATAATAAAAAAAAGTATTCTTTGGGCCAGAACTGAACTAGCCGGTTTCTGGTAGGAAAGCCTGCTATAATTAAAAGTTTTTATTTGATGCAGTACTATGAAAAATTAAGGATGTGTTTTGTAAGCACTGCGTTATACCGACACAAATTTAGAGTTCCAGGAGGCAGTGAGACTAAGATGAACGAAAGAAAAAATCATTAAATAAAAAATGTTCGACTAAGCCGTAGTAATTCACCGTTTGATATTATGTGGGTTAGGATGAGGCGTATATATTCTCAAACTGCCTAATGTTTATTTCTTGTGCTAGAGAGTTACACAATCATCTCTCTCTCTCCCTAAGTTTGTACTTATTTTAGACGACAGGTACCCACTTTAGCTCTTTGTTTCATCAAGGGAACTTACAGTAGCCTCGCTCCAATATTCGAAGAAACATTGAAACTATGTTACGATAAAATCTTCAATATTGTCTATCAGTGGATTCTAAGTAGTTTTGAAATATCAAGGAACGGCAAAACTCAAACTTAAGAAGGCTTTCTTCTCACCTAGTTTATAAGAAGGGAGAGACATGACAGCATCTCGTATATTCCCAAGACCACACAAAGTTGCTCTACAAGCTCCGATTCACCGCATCAGTCTTCCTAACTGATGCAAGGGCCCTCCATATGATTAACCCAGAGGGGCTGACTATACCACCAATGCCCCTACCCAGTACTCGATGAACACGAGTGCGACGTTCTTATGTAACCCTTGAAGTAAGTACTATTACAAGTCTGCGCTACGCCAAATGGTGCAAAAGGCTAGGAATCTTGTCTTACGCTATAGTTTATTACGCCGTAAGCTAGTATAGCTATCATTTGGTCCGAAAAATAAAAACTATTGTGAATATAAATATCATTACAGTCAGATAAAACCTTTCTGGTAAAGGAAACTAAAAATAAATATCATCATATGCGCAATGCTGCATACAAGCTAAGTCAACCCAAGGTGTTGCAAACTGTTTTTTTATAATATATCGGTTAGGATGATAGATAGATACTCTCAGACAGCTTATCATTTAGTTCTTGTGGTGGAGGGGTACAATATCACCATTCAACTCCCACCCCCGATTGTACCCTTTTCAGATTCCAAGCTTTTAATTTAGCTGTTTGTTTCAACAAAGACACTTCCAGTAGCCTCACTTTATCTTTTCACGATACATCTCTCAAATTATGTTTCAGTGAATTCCAAGCCTTGTTGGGACATCAGAGATAGAAGAGGTTGACAGCCCTCAAACATGTGGCTTTCTTCGGTCCCAGTCACAAGAAAATCTTGCTACATTCAGTATAAAACCGAATGAACATTGTAGTGGAGATAATGCATCAGGAAGGGAGCTACATGCCAGCATCTCTTTACTCCCAAGAACAGGCGACGTTGCTCTTTTCCGAACTACAAGGGAACTCGACTATCTACAATTTCCCCTCTCCTTCCAAACGCATACAAGTACCCTTTATGTGATACATTTAGAATGGATGAGTTAGCTACTAATATTACCACCCAGTATCCAACGAACTCGAATGGGACATGCTTATTTATCCCTTGACGTACTACTAATATCCTGCGCGACGCCAAATGATACAAAAGGCTAGGATTTTTGTTTTACATTGTAGTTCTGTAGGGAGTTAATTAGTATACCTATCATCCGCTTCGAAGATATAAAAACACGTTGTGAATATACATAGCATTACAGTAGGAAAAAACCTTTGTGATAAAGGAAACTAAACAAATACATCACTACCGCAGCGTCGCCTACAAGGAGTGGACATACCTCTAATCGAGAGGATAAAGAGTAACTATCATACAAGTAAGAAGTATTACCTTTTAAACCTTTTTTTTGACGTGAAAGTAATTAGAAAAGTTTTAAATAAGAAGAGGCAATTAAATATATATTGTCTTCAATGAACTATAATGAGGAATAAATTATCCCACGCACAGGCAAGGACGCTTACTTCCCTAATTGTAAGGTGTATAAGTGTTTATACATTTTTTATAAGTAGGATAGTTTAATATGTACGCAAACGTACTATTTAATCAAATTAATTATTTTAAATAAATCCAGTAAAGGATATTAATTCACACCGATATTTATGTATTATATATTTTTCTAAACATTTCCAATTATCTTCCAATATATCTATTAACCATAGCATGTAATTTCATCTGAGCTCCAAATAGTTGGTTTGTATTGTTTTTTAACAAATTATTTGTGCTGATTGGTCAAAAAAGGGTGTGACCATATGGTAACGCTAGGACATTCCACTACCATTTAACTAATCTACAATTGAATCAAGCTAAAATGGGAAGAACTAGTTTTTATAGCAGGAACAAATATTTATTTGTACAGGTACTTTGTTAGGCCTAGTTCTAACTTAGTAAGTTATAGTGTGAAAAATATAAAAACACTCAATGCAAAATCCTACATCACATTTCTTGCACATGGTTCTTCCTACTGAAATGCAACCTTCACCGGCACATCTTCTTCTCTTCTTTTGTGGGGTAGCGACGGCTAAGTGGTCCATGCCGTCATATCTTATGTCATCAGACACCCTGCCATCGGAAACTGATCTTTTAGATGTAACAGGTCTCCCAGGTCCCTTACTAGCTTCGACGAATCGTTTGATGTAAGTTATTACTAATTCTCGACGAAAGTCAAGCTGAGGTTGTAGATTTCCAGCACTTCTTCGCAGCTGCCATGCATTGTAGACACAGGTGTCTATCAGCCATGTAAGGATGGACCAGTACCATTTTTTGCTCCGAATACTAATTCGATAATTAGCAACGTTTTGATCCATATTATCCGTTCCACCCATGCTCTCATTGTATTTATCAAAAACTGCTGGTCGATATCTTTTTACTTTAGTCACAGGCTGGACACCATATGCGTTACTAGCAATGGCAACTAAGCCGTTATCATGCCAGTTGCATAGCAAAATTCCATCATCTTTACATAAAGCATATTCGTAAAATCCTCGTTCTGTTTCTGTCATTTCTTTTTTCTTCTTGAGTGGGCAACATGTAGGTATGCGGTTATCACAGATCGTTCCAATACCACTGTATCCGATCCCAAGAAGGTATTTCAATAATCGGAAATTAGTAAAGAGGTTATCAATATATATTCTGTATGGTAGTTCAGATTTTTCCGCTGGAAAGGTGTCAAGTAAATGTAAAAGTGGAGCTTCTGATTTTCCAAATGTAAATTGGTAATCAGTTGGTATTTCCAAGGACTTGCCTTGATAAACGTCGAAGTAATTAAGGTAACCATTAGTAGAATTTATGCACCAAACCTTATAACCGAAACAAATTGGTTTTCCTATAATACACTGATTACAGCCATGTCGGCCGAAATATTCTATCATACTTTCATCATAGTTCAAATCCTGTACCGGAACAAAATGTTCCCAATTTTTCTTTTGGATTTTATCTATCAAAGGCCTAAGCTTCCATATTTTGTCTTGCAAATTGGGATTGTTATTGTCGGCTACGTGAAGAAATTTCATAATAGTTTCAAACTTGTTTCTTCTCATCGCACTTGATATAAACAACTCTCTGGCGGGGCTATAAAAATTCCCTCTACTTCTCTCCCATCTGCATCGTTTGCCTCTAGTAAATCTAAGGCGCTTTGAAGAGTAAATCCTCGTCTGAAATAAAAAAAATAATTTTGACAATCCAAACCAAGAGATCGCACTTGGTAGTGGAATGTCCTAGCGTTAACATATGGTAACATCAAAATAAAATATTTGATTGCAAGCACCTAAAGGAAAACTATTTCATCATTACTACACCAAAATATCATGTAACTAATACTAATTACATTTCATGTACATTTAGGCTTATTTATATTCAAATAGTATATTGTAGTACTCACTCAAATCGAATTGACATGGTGAATCAAACCCATTGATTGTTGTCCATAAGTAGACACTGATGAAGCATTGTACACCGTTCTGAGCATCACTAACCATTTGAGGTTATAAACTAGACCTTTGTGTGTAGACTGATCAGTGTTACCAATCGAAATCACACATAACCTAAAATTACCTCCTCATTTTCACACCGATATTTATGTATTATATATTTTTCTAAACATTTCCAATTATCTTCCTATATATCTATTAACGATAGCATGTAATTCATCTGATATTGTAAATAGGAGTTAGGTGGGAACATTTATTTGCATTAATGGAATATATTTTATTTCAATATAAGCCAGTTTAAAAGTAAATTCGATTCTAAGGAAACTAATAAAAAAATCATAAATTGTAAACACAATTTTGTAGGCACACACACACACACACACACACACACACACACACAGAGTTCAATAACGATTCCTACATACGCAAAGATCTTATATATATATATATATATATATATATATATATATATATATATATTAAATATGGTGATATATTTTCAAGTAATATAGTTATTATATTAAAAATATTTCAGAACAAGAATAGTTTTCAAAACAAGAAGTATTTGTTTTGTTTTAAAGAATACGCTTTATAAAATATTTAAAATGACAATATGCAGAAATGGGTATTAATAAGAGAATTTTCAATTGGCCTAAATAGTACAATATTTTGCAAAATATTGGGTTTATCATATTTTTGTGGCTTCATTTCCGCTTGTATGAAGCTGAATTTTGTTACATTTAAGAGCGAAGATAGAATTTACACATCGCTTTGACTAATAGAAAGATTCAAAAATTTTATTTTAATATTTTAAAATCTAATTTAATTAAACAATGTAACAGCAATTTAAAGTGACTCGTAATATATGTTGCTTTATTTTTGCTACATTTTGATGTTCATATAAATATAAACAGTTTGAATTTATATATATAAATATATATATATATATATATTTGTGTGTGTGTGTGTGTGTGTGTGTGTGTGTGTGTGTGTGTGTGTGTGTGTGTGTGTGTGTGTGTGTGTGTGTGTGTGTGTGTGTGTGTGTGTGTGTGTGTGTGTGTGTGTGTGTGTGTGTGTGTGTGTGTGTGTGTGTGTGTGTGTGTGTGTGTGTGTGTGTGTGTGTGTGTGTGTGTGTGTGTGTGTGTGTGTGTGTGTGTGTGTGTGTGTGTGTGTGTGTGTGTGTGTTGCGGCGGGCAGTATTCTCTAGGAATACATACCGCAAAAAGATAAAATTTAAAACATAAAGAGTTTAAATTTCTTTTATATAAAACAAACCAAGCCAGTAAGAAGGGTTAGAAACTTAAATTTAAGGCCGTTTGCAAGGGGAAGATGGTCAAAATTGACCTAGAGTTACCATCGACATTTCCAGAGATAAAGCAAGACGAGAAAAATCAATAATAAAGAATAATAAAATTTCATCAAAGGCACCCTTAAAGAGTTATACGGCTTGAATGAAAAAGTGGATAGAATCGATCTGAATTATTGATTTTGCGAGCAGTTAAGAAATAGTATAAAAGAAGTGCGCGCGCCGATCAGGCGACATCGATAAAGATCCCTATTGGTTGTCAACTCGTGGGAACGGACTGCAAGGTGGGAGGTTTTCCCTGTGTGAAGAAAGGCCAAGCGTCCTTACGCCCCAGCTAAACCAGGATTCTTGAAGGGTAAGGACGTTGTCGGGCTTAGCTCCGGTAAAACAATGAATAGTAGTTTTGTTACCGTTAATAGTTCAAAAACTATGAGTGGCTAGGGAAAGTTCGTTTCGTTGAGATGTCGTGACGCTGTGTTTCCGAAAATGGGGCCCTTTCGCATTTCAAGATCGCGTCGAAAGAGGTTTCCCCATAAAATTCCATCAATAATGTGCGAGCGTCTTAAAATGTGTGTGTTGCCGCCTTACTAGAAAGACAAGGCGATGTGAACAGTGGTAACATAGCAAACAGTTTTAAAAAAGTGATTCTAAATTTCTAACAAAATTAAACATAATTTAACTAACTTGATAAACGTTTTAAAAAATTTTTCTATTTTTTTCTGTGTTATAAAATGCCCAGTTAAGAACTGTGTTAAAAAAAAGGGCTTAAAGCTAAAATTTTATTAGTAACTGTTAAAATTTAAAAGAGGTGCAAATGTCATCGAAGAAAGAAGATGGGAGAGTTTCAAACAAAGGGTGAGCAAGCTGATCTACCTGAGGCGTATCAGAAGCA
>JBAIZL010000003.1:40437760-40557760 GCA_036971475.1 Prosapia bicincta
TTTCATCAAGATACCTGGATGTTTCTAGATTACATTTTCAAGATAGCCAACTACCAGACGTTTCAGTCATGTTGAAGAGATTGAATTTAGACAAAATTAATTCAAACACGATTTCGGCAATTCCATAACAATATGTTATTACAGCTAGGATCAGCATCAGTACCTTGTTACTAAACGGAAACCTGCTATCATATATCTTCTAACTAGTTTATAGAAGAAGGACCAGGACAACTCTCAACATTCCTTGGAAATTTTATTTAGGAATGGAGTAGTTATGTAACGTATAAGTGTTAGTAAAAGACACATGTATTGTTACGCTTAGTATCACAAGGTAGGTAGCTGTTCATTATTCGTAGAATACATTAAGACAGCATCTCTGTGATCAAAGACTTGGAGACGCTTTGGATAGGTAGTGTATGTATAACGCTCGCAAGGACTGATCATCTCTGTGAATAAGAGTTGTTCCAGACATTCCTTTGTAATTAGTTTATTTCTATTTGTAATAAAATTGTATTTTTACAGTCAGAAATAAATTGATTTTTTTTAAAAAACCAATCTGTCGTAGAAACGACGTAACACACACACACACACACACACACACACGCGCGCACACACACACACACACACACACACACACACACACACACACACACACACACACACAGCGACAGGCTACAATGTTTTAGCGTAGCAATGAAACTTTTAAATTCCATATATTTTAAAACCTTGGACACTTTTTACAGGGTTTCAAACCTATATGTTAATTGAGACAATGGAGGGCTGGTCGTTAGTGAAGCCGCCGCGGTTGTTTTAAAATCCGTTTGGGGAAGGAAACTCTCCAAAAGTGATTTTTGACGAAACAGCGATCTTTTGTGTAGTTAAAAAGGACCCTGGAATCGCGTCCCTGGAAGGGAAGAAGTTAAAATAAAATAAAAAATCACGGTGCAAAATATTAAGAACGAACAGTGCTTCAGGTAAAGTGTAATTAAACAGTGTAAAGTCGAGATTTGATGGATTCAGTATATAAAACTTAGAAATTGAACAGAAAGGAAGAATAATATAAACCAAGACTAAATAAGGGAGTTTGAAAATTTGAATAAAGTAAAAGGCAGTGTAAAAACAATTTTATAGAACTGAATCCAAGTTTATAAAATATTAAAAACGCCAAAGGTCACGTGGTAAAGCGCTGCGCAATGTTACGGCCTAGCAGGCCGGAAAGTAAAGCGAGAAGGGGCGGTGAATTCGAATTTGGGCGAGTCCAAGATTCAAGATGGGTAGGTGTGACGAGGCGAAAACGCAAACCGCTTAAGCGATGACAAAGGTTCCAGGAGGAGGGAAGTTGCCATAAGATCGAATGTAAGCTATCCTTTCTTTCATAATATTAAAATTTTTGATATTGAAATTTCGGGGAACGTTAAAATTCAATTAAATGTTACAAAATGCAGGTTAGTTTTAGAAAGTGGCTTTGGGAGGAGAGAGGGTAGCGTTATCTCGAGGTGGGTATCGATTTAGGTTTTCAAATAAAGTCCAGTTACTGATTCCCTGGCAAATTTTGGTAAGCATTGCACAGGGTTCTGGCCGTAGGTCAAAATTTTTGCCTAGCAGAGGAAGGAAGGTCTGGTGGCGGCGCTTGGCAAAAAGGTTACGGGCGTTGAGTCCTTAGCCCGGCCCGATGATACACACACACACACACACACTCACAAACACACAGATTTGTATGACGACCTCAGTGTGATGGGGTCAAAACACTATCTGGCTAACCGAGTACTCCATAATTTTCCGAAACCGACCACTAAGGCCTCGCCGAATTATACCTAAACAAACTAATAGCTCCATATATTTTTGCAGCTTTAATATTAATTCACACAATAAATAGTGTTACTATATAATATCTTTTCTGAAGCAGATTTCGAATTCTGATATAAAGTAAAGTGTTCAAGCAATCCGTACTAAGAGTGTACACAACTAAAATGCTTTTCTTTTAAAGTTTTCGGGAGACACCGGTAGAAAAAACATTCTCTGATCTAGTGTCTTCAATTGTAGTGATCTTTGTTTTTATGACGTAGTGATAAACGCTATAGATAAATGACAGTGAAATTAGGCTCTATTAGGTATAAATAGACTATAGGCAAACTTAGTAGGTAAGCGTCCTAGCAGAGTCCTAATTACACTATAGGCGAACTTAGTAGGTAAGCGTCCTAGCAGAGTCCTAATTACACTATAGGCGAACTTAGTAGGTAAGCGTCCTAGCAGAGTCCTAATTACACTATAGGCGAACTTAGTAGGTAAGCGTCCTATCAGAGTCCTAATTACACTATAGGCGAACTTAGTAGGTAAGCGTCCTATCAGAGTCCTAATTACACTATAGGCGAACTTAGTAGGTAAGCGTCCTATCAGAGTCCTAATTACACTATAGGCGAACTTAGTTGGTAAGCGTCCTAGCAGAGTCCTAATTACACTATAGGCGAACTTAGTAGGTGGTAAGCGTCCTAGCAGAGTCCTAATTACACTATAGGCGAACTTAGTAGGTAAGCGTCCTAGCAGAGTCCTAATTACACTATAGGCGAACTTAGTAGGTAAGCCTCCTAGCAGAGTCCTAATTACACTATAGGCGAACTTAGTAGGTAAGCGTCCTAGCAGGGTCCTAATTACACTATAGGCGAACTTAGTAGGTAAGTGTCCTAGCAGAGTCCTAATTACACTATAGGCGAACTTAGTAGGTAAGCCTCCTAGCAGAGTCCTAATTACACTATAGGCGAACTTAGTAGGTAAGCGTCCTAGCAGAGTCCTAATTACAACAGTTTTTTTACGTTTTTGTAAACCTTATGTGTTTAAACAATAGTAGTTAAATATGTGAGTGAAGTAATAAATATTTACTTAGTCTGAAATTGCATCACAAGTGTTTGGGCTCTACAAGAAGTAAAAATGTGTTGGGTGAAGGCGGGATTCTAAAGCAATAAGTAATTTCTAACGTATGGGTACAAAACAATTGTGAATTTAAAGCCACTCACAAGTGTTTGGTTGCCTAAAGAAAGGAATAATAAAAAAAGTAGCAATGGTTCACAGAACAGGGAAATCCTTCGAATATTAAGAGAGATTAAAGTTACAAGTTTTACGTCCCCGTAGACATAGCTATCTAAAAACTGTAAAAACAGAAATTGTTCTGAAGAGAAAATCAGATCACATGGAAAAGAGAATGAGTATTACGGTAGTAAATATTTGTCAATGGTTTCAGATCATGAGCAATATTTTCAAGTATTTTTTTTATCGCTTCTCCATCAACGTGAATATTAAATAGACCCCTGCCTAAGCCTGTTTGTTGGAGAGCTTCTAATTCGCTGCGATCTACAATTTGATATTAAACTGGACTACACTGTAAAGGAGGACTTCCCTGGAAATCTCAAGAAACTATTAGATTAAATCCATGTCAACCACAGGTGAAGGAGAAACCGCAATGAAAACCAGAAGTTTCGCATATTAACAGTCTCATCACTTACAATAGGGACTTCTTCTTCTTAAAGAAGGGCAACGGGTTCAGATTGTTGCAAGAGGCTTTGTGGACCAACAATGGAAGTGGGACAAGCAGAAGTGGGAAAGATAACATGCAAAACCACCCTAAATGGATCTGTTTGCGGTAGAAAAATACCATCACTACGATATCACAAACGGAAGGAGATCTGGGTGCAAAGTTACGGTTTTAGAAAAATCTTTTACTGAACTGAAGAACGGTAGGCTCAAGACTACAGGATAACAAAGGGTTTGATCCATAGAATGAAAAAGAGCATCATTAGTAACGAAGTGCCAACGAAATAGCAAACACCGACATTCAATCTCCGCGAGAAAATTAACTGGTAAACTAACGGGATCATTTTCTTCGGTTTGGGATCATCCAGCTAGTGATCAGAAGGTAAGCTTTCGTCTGATGCCTTTCAAACGAATTGAAACATATAAATTAGCCTACATTACCCAAAGATGCCTTCTATAAAACACGAAAAGCCTTATTAGCTAAGATAAAGCTGGTTAATGTTGACAGTATTAAAAAACAAAAATGAACTGAATTTAAAAAAAAAAACATATTTTTAAAATTGTATCATGCAAAAGAATCAGCATTAGGAATAAAATCAGAATATATTGTCAGATCAGCAGTTATAGATAGTTCCAACAATGATAATTTGAGCATTCACACTCACGCACAATGCACACACACACACACACACACACACACACACACACAAACACACTCAAACACACACAAACACACACACACACACACACATACTGCAACCCCCCTTCTACGTAACAGATGAGCTTGTTCAAGAGACGTTTAGGCGGTACTTTTTGCTGAAAAGAGAGACGAAATAATGATAAACGTAAGAGAAGATAGTTCTTGTCTGACGACGTAATTCTCTCTGTCAGAAACTCTTCTTCTTCGATAAAACTCGTAGATTAAGAAAGAACTATTCAATACGGCATATTGAAACCATTGCCTACACTAATCCCACCGTATAATAGTGACTCCCGAGATAAGCGCCTGAACCCGCAATCAAATGGAATGATGTGGTGAATGAACAAAAATTCTCAAAAAGATTCATATACTTATAAAATATATACAGCTATAGATTTTTTTTGAAATGTAAATAAACCAATAACTTTATTTATTGAATCAAAAACCATATTTGGATTTGCCCTTTCGTAGCTAAAACACATAAATGAATCACAGATTACAAACCTGGAATAGTATTATTAAGCATTAAAAACAATAAAATGTTTAGAAAAATGGAAGGCTATTAGCAAAGGTAATTGATATTATTACGTGCTTTAACTAAATTTCACTACATACAAAAAGTTTAGGAGAATAATATTATATAAAAGTAAAAACATATTGTAAACATACCTGAGTGTACTCCAGGGGTACCTCCTGCGGATCCTCCTCCTCCACATCCCTCCCTGCTCCCCCTGTTCATCCGAACTGTATTGTCACTTGTAAGAGTGGATGTCTGTCTTTAAATAATGTGAGAAGTGCCTGTATATTCGTATATTAAATGGGAAATAAAACGAAAGGAAACAGTTTAGAGGAGATGGAAGTAGTATTTTGGTCAATTTATAATAAGTTTACAATAAACTGGTATAAATTGAAGAATTTTGAATGACGTTTCCTCAGAAGAGGTCATTAAAGATAGAATAGAAACAACGATGAAACTATTTTGTAATTTGGGTTTCATATAGTTTAACTAGACTATTGTATTATAATATATTATTTTCTTATAAATTTCCAACTTAGAAGTTCCCAAAGTCATTTTGTTACAAAGAGTAGCGAGATAACAAACCTAAGGTTAAATAGGCTAAGTATGCAAAGCGCAGTCTCTAAAGGAATTGGTACAAACTAATGTAGTGCAAGGAATATTGTTGTTATTGGTTTATTCAACCAACGAGGAAACATTTTCCAAGATACGATTTCGTAATATGCATCACGAAGCAACGATCTATCAACTGGACTAGTTAAAGTGTTGGGCACAAAATCCTGGGCATTTAATCAATAATTAATATTATGAAATTAGTGTAAATTTACCTGCAAACAATACAAAACCTCTATATGTTAATATTAACAGTACGTATGTTTTGTATAATTAATATACTCAATAATTTATTATTATCTGCATTAGGCCTAACTATGATACACACTAAAGGGGTAGTGTTAAAAAACCTGTATGTTTATTAAACGTTTTACCTCATGTTTAACTAGCTATCAATTTATATTTAATGAATATTCTACTCAATTACCATATGAATCAAACTTTCTAATATTGTTAATATCACGTGTCTAGTATATATTTATTAGGTAGATTATATGGTAGAATTTGTCACTATGGCAAGCAGAAAGTTAAAGTTCAAGAGAAATAAAATCAGGCGTTTGTTTGTAAGGCATGTGACTTCTAAAAGTAACCTGTTCTAGAAATTACGTCAATTTAGACGTAAAGATGCATAAGGGACTTCGACGAAACCGAACATAGGTGTGTGTATTTAATTATCATAAGTTTTTTTTCTAAATAGTTTGAGCGTATGAAAATGGTTCCAATAATAATAATTTTTCTGAAATGACTAACTGAATTACGAAACCATAGAAACAAAACTTGGAGAACAATAGTGTTTATTAATTTCTATTAACAAATAGAGTTTACTTAAAATAAATTGTATGGAAATTTAAAAAGTTTTAAATCCCTAGTTTTAATGAGAAATTGATTATAGTGAAGAAATATCTCTAGAAAACATTACACAACTCTTAGAGGATAATTCATGAAACATGAGTAATTCAAACAATGAATTGAAATGCCTACTTTAATGTAAAACGATAAAAGTATTTAGCAACATTACGTAAGGCTGTACCAGATTTATTTTTTTATTCCAACTGCAAGACATCTAAATTCGAACTCTAGGATTAGGGAAGTTTGTATATCTACTTAATGAGCCTAAATACGTTACAGGCCTAGCTGTTTAAGTTAGGAAAAGATTGACTTTTTAAAAACTACCTCTAAGTAGGCGTATTCTCTGCAGAATTCTGCCTTTAATTGTTCTCTCAAAAACTGAGCAAGTATTAAATAAAGCTTATTACCCATAGTTGTTTGAATAATGTTCTATAAAAAATACTTAACGAAAAATAAAAGTTGTGAAAACCAAATACAATATAATGTCAAATTGAATTTAAAATAAATATATATCGCTATAGTCTGCTACTCAAGCCCGATCTAGCTATACCAAGGTTTTGAAAGTATTGTCACAAAAACAAAAAAAAGACAAAATTCGTATCGTCAGATACGACTAGCGTGTAATTATTGAACTTTAGCAGATAGTTTCGTAATAGACTAACTTAGTAGTTAACGCCAATCCTTGACTGTTGAGCCATTTGGTGGCACGCTTACCAATACAATCGAGAGAGCCTTCCTTAATTGTCCTCTTCATGTGATTGAGTGTGGTCCAACCAAAGATGTGCATGTGAGGAGTTTATCTGCATTCACGATTCCATTTGCGCACAATACGCTATCCGGCAATGGGATTATATTTGTAAGATAATTTAATTGTTATTTCAATAAGTGACTGGTAAATAAATCGAACAGTAGGTAAACTGGCACAAATCTATTACAAAATAATATCAAGATTAAATCATCAAGGTTGGAATGTATCATAACTAGTAACGAAAGGATTATGTTTTAACATAAAGATTTGATCACGTATTTGAGTTAATTATAACAGACTTCTGTTTTCGTTACGAAATAAAATTTACAAAAAAATTATTTTGATTTTATTATAAAGAATATAATGTGTAATTTTAAAAACAAATTCATTGTTTGTCCTTAGTCTATATTTAAAACAGAAAAAACTTAACAAATGAATTTTTTACCTAAATGGAACACATAATCTCTGAAACCTAATTAAAATGAAACTGAAAGACCACTTGACAAATAAATAGTTGTTATTCCTAAATATAGTAATATAATATAGGAACATTCTATGGTAATGTTTAAGTAACTCTAGGCGGGAAGTTCCTCTGTTTTAATTTCTATTTGTATAAATTGTGTTAATAAGTCTGTTTTCTAAATTCAAATGTCTAACTTTGAATATCAATTAACAAAAATTAGGGTTTTAATAATAATCGGTTGGTACTGCAGTGGAATTGAGATCTTATTTCGCAATACGGGGGATGTGCTTTACCACACAGAAGTTAGATGGCTGAGTAAGGGTAAAGTTTTGGAACGTTTCTTCAGCATTCGATATGAGATTACTTTGTTTTTGGCTACAAAGAACAAAGAGTACCCTGAAGTTTATAATTTTAGTTGGTGGCTTAAAGTAGCGCTTCGTACTGACACAATGGGCATTATGAATGAAACGCTGACTAAATTACAAGGAGACTATAATAACATTGTAACTAAGATGATGAGTATCGTATTTGCACATGAACAAAAACTCAATATGTATATTGAAGAACTATCAAACAGTGATTATTCCAGCTTCGCGTCAGTTAAAACACTCTTTGATGAAAATCCTGATGAAAGTCAAAATGTTTCCGATTTACTAAAACTGTTGAAAGTCCTGAAGGAAGAAATGTCTCAGAGCTTTAGTGACTTCAGGAAGTATCAGGAACCATTTCGCTTGGTGGAAAATCCATGGGTAATGAAACCAGCTAATGTAGCTCATCTTTCTGTTTTTGGATATGAAGCAAGGGATTTGAAAAATGAATTAATCGATCTTCAGAAAGATACGGAACTCAAAACTATTTTTGAAGAAAAGACGAAGAATAAAGCTCACTATAAGTTTTGGAGGGTTGTTCAAAAGGACAAATTTCCTAACTTACTTGAATGTGCTCAGAAAATATTGTGTTTCTTCAGTAAGCTGAAGTTTGTAAAAAACAAGTACAGATATAGGCTAACAAGTGAGAATGTTGAGAACATTTTAAAAATTTCAGTTTCTTCCCAACCTGCCAACATAGATGCCATATTAGAGGGCTGTGAAAGATTTCGCCCATCAACTTCAAAGAATTAACTAAGTAAAAAAAAAGACATTTTCAAACTTTTTAATGCGCAAAAAGTTTATTTATGTTGGTAATGTAATAAACGTATGTTATAATCATATTTTTTGTCAGTTATTTAGTGCCTCTTGTACTTGCGGCCCTCAAGAAAATTTTATGCAAAATTTTTGGCTCTCAAAGTATTCCTAGTGAGGACCCCTGGTGTAGACCCATTCACAGGGCAACGTCGCAGAGGCTTAGGATGGTTCTAAAAACCGATCTATGTATGTATGTGCATTTACTTCTATCTTATATTCAGCCTAAACTGCTGAACAGATTTTATTGAAACATGACGAAATTGTTTAACATATTTTCATTATGGTTCGTATGAGTATAGTGTTGATTCATTAACAGGGTTCCGATCCAGAGGCTTTTAATAATTCAAAACTGGTGTTGTGTATATGTATCTTATGGCTGCCTAATCGCTGAACATATGTTAATTAAAATTGGAGGTAGTGTTTACCATATTTCCAGGATGGTTTGTGTGAGGTTTGTTGAAGATCTATCCACAGGGTTTCACCCAAGAGGCTTAGTATGGTTCAAAAACATATATATATATATATATATATATATATATATATATATATATATATATATATATATATATATGTGTGTGTTTGTGTGTGTGTGTGTGTGTGTGTGTGTGTGTGTATGTATAAATCTTATGGACGCCTAAACTGCTGGACAGAAGTTCATGAAAATTAAAGGAGCTGTTTAACATACTCCCAGGATTGTACGAGTAACGTTTGGTGCAGATTCAGCCAAGGAATCCGCCCCAGAGGCTTAAGAATGTTCAGTGTACAGCTTTGTAAAAGTCTAATGTTAAAATATATATTCATACTAGCGTAACTTAATTAATTAAAAAAAATTTAAACATAACCTAAGTATAAAAAAATACATTAAAAAACAATTTGAATTGTTTTAAATTGCCTAATTCCACGTAAAATTAATTATTGCCACCAGACTCATTGACATTAAAAATATGATCGCCGACATTACTCTTGCAAATTTGAATTTGCTAAAGCTGTGCAACGGAACCAGACTAACAGCAAAACAACTGAGAACCAACTTGATCATGGAAGAAATCAGAAGTGTTAGGTACAAAAGAGCGATGGACTTCATTCCATGAATATATATTATTTAAATTCGTATATTATTCGCCTAATGAAATGACGAAAAATATATTGTGTATATTTGCTATATTTACCAAGATACCGTTATATATTTTTTTGAAAATAAGGTTATTAAAAAGCACAGAGATTTCTAAACAGGAAACTACAGCATAAACTGACAGAAAGGTAGGTTGACGAGGGGCAAATCAATATTCCCCAAGTTACGAAAGTAAATTCTTTGTCGATAAAAGCCTTACTCTCCTGAATTAAGGCGCGTGCAAACTGCGACAACGAAATTAAGACAACCGATGATTGCTGAAATTAAGCGAAGGAAAAAAGAGAGATTTTTGATTAGAGGGAGCGTAAACAGTCAAGTCTTAGGTGCCAGACTTGGTAACATATCGAGAAGATGAAGAAGGTGTCTAACCCTGGGTGTCGGAGATGAAAGAATAAAGGGTACGCATCCACGGAGCCAAAGCGCATCATGGCGTCGACGCATAGTAACTCTGAGCATCGCTACTCAATTCAAAACTAAGTACCAAAGAATTATTTATTGAATTCAATATTTATAAACTCAAATTAAAAGCCAGCTTTTAATTTCCAAAACGGACATAAATAAGTTTAAATAATTACAAGCCATACCCAGTGAGAGCTCTGTTTGTGACGTTACAAGGCTAGTTTGACCACGCACCTACATACAGACCATAATAAAGTTGACAATGGGACACTTCTTCCGAGACAGGCGTCCTCAAGTAATATACGTAAGTGCTACAATAGGCGTTGTAAAATATTTGCAATTGGTTTAGTGAAAACTAGTTGCTCACTTGAAGACGCATTCAACTAATGCTAATATTAAATTACATATATACAAAACGATAAATTATATGAACTTAATCTCTCATATATATATAATGAATGTAATATATTATTGATAAGAACTTCTAACATTTCCTAATTATGAATACGTATTTGTATACCTTTTCGATCTTATGTACGTGATAACTTCAAATCTTATTGCACGCTATAATTATTATAATGAAATGAATCTAACAAATAGGATATTCCATTTTCATTTGATTAAAATGAATCGTCCCATGGCCAATTCGCTGGAGCTAGATCGATATAGTGAACAAAACATTCATACAATTTTGAACATTTTTTCAAAAACAGATGATACCTTTCTATAACATTATCTTTACAGAACCATATACCGGAGCCTAATTAGTTTAAATAATACTACACTCTTCCATTACCACTGTTTCAAATAAAAGATTTTCAGCAAAGAAAGATCTATAGTTTTACAAGGGGTAATGTAAAGCTAGTTGATAACTAACTATGTTCTGCAAGTTATGCATTTTACTAGATAGGTTAATGGATGCAATGGAATTTTTTTACTTTCTTATCAACTAACGGTCTTAATCAGATATAAATGGCATCAACCGTAAACACCATGTACCTGCACGTGCAGGCACATTGAAGAACAATGTTAATGAACCAACAAAATGTTTTGATCAAGATAGTTTCGTATTAATACTTAATTACTAAAGATAAATTGGAGAAAAATTGAGTTTCAATTGTGCAGAAAACATTATTAGTCTAATCCATTTTAATATTATTTATGATTGTACTCTAAACGTAAGATGTGTGGTTAGATCAGCATTTGGGGATTCTTTACTGAGTATGTTGTGTCTGAATTGATAGGAAATCGTTATAAATGTTGTGATAAATACACTTTTGAACCATTATTTAATATTCAAATAATTGAATAAAATTATATATTATGTTATATTTTAGTTTCAATTACCTTTAAAAAAATACTAAAATATGTAACAATATAAAATTTAAAATTATCTGGTTTATTTACCATTGCATAAATATACAATTGCTCATATTGCGTTTCACCTTCTATTTAAACACCATCACAAATCTTAATTATTCACCGTATTTTAGCAGACTCTCTTCTCATTCACTTGAAGGTTGAATATGAAAGTGAATGTAAAAGTCTAAAAGGTTGGTGCTCAAACAGATTGGTTTTTTTCTTCATAGACCTAACTTAAAAGAAGGTAGTAGTAGAATATAAGCAAGAAAATGTCCACATTTTATTTATTCTTAATACTAAAATACATGGTTTCCGGGATGGTACTATGACTTACATAGGTCTTAATTTGGTTGCTTGATATCTATTTATTGGCAATATAGCACCGCTGAAATTCATTTTGGATATAAGTTTGTGTAATTATTTAAGCTATTTAGAAAATTTTTGTCAAGATAAATTATTGATTTTTAAATTGAATTTAAAATATTTTACATATTACTATCAATTTAGTTAATTGAAGTAGGTTTGTGGTAAAGTTAGAGAGTTGAATCGAAAAAATCATTAGTATTTATTTCTGGAGCTTATTCACGTTAATTAAGTAAGTGTTGATATATCTTTAAGCAACAAATTTCATTTTTTGTAGGTGTATCTTGAAGACTGAAAGAAGTTATACTTGGAAACATAATAAATTAGGTTTTGGTATTATTGGTTTTGTAGTTAGCGATACATTTTCATCCAGTTGTATTATTGTAATACAAAGAGGTTAATAAAAATGTGCCGAACATTGTATCCTAACTATAAAGAAATTGTTTTAAATACTTTAATTTATTATGTAAAGTAGCTTTCAGTTTTTATAATTGTTTCTATCAAACAGTATTATTATTGTATTATTTTATTAAAGATAGAATATATGTTTTCAACTCATAGAATAGTTATCTCTAATTTGTCTACACATTGGTAGGCTAAATACATTATAATAATAAATTGCTCCTGTCTGACATTTATTCTTTTACTCACTTTCTTTCTAAGATTTTCTCTCAACCTCTCTCTTTCTCTTGTTCTATCTCGCTATACTCTCTTCTTCTCTTTTCGTTTTAACTTTGTCTATATTCCCCTCTCTCTCAAGTCTTCTAATAGCCTCTAACCACTATTTATTCTTACTCCTATCACTCTGATACTTAATCACTACATCCCTTTCTCCCTTCCAGCCTCTCGTACTTTATCCATACCTCTTCTCGTCACAAAAATCTACGTATTTAATTTTATTATTTTCGTGACCTTGGTTATAATTGTGTACTTTATTGCACAACAAGAGCAGAAACAACTACCTTGTTCTTCTTTCTTCGGAGTCTGCATTACCTTCAGCCACTATTTTGTTTTTTAAAAAAAGTCTAGCCACTACAAACATCTTTCTCAGTGTGTGTGTGTGTGTGTGTGTGTGTGTGTGTGTGTGTGTGTGTGTGTGTGTGTGTGTGTGTGTGTGTGTGTGTGTGTGTGTGTGTTAGCCAACAGTGTTAGGCTAACAATTGATAATTTTTTAGTAGTTTCCTTAGAAACGGTTTTAATCAGGCCTATGTTGAAAAAATCTACATTGGTTTTCCAAAAATAAATTCCCACGCCTAAATCTTATTTATAATACTAGTTCATAATTACATTTTGTTATTTAAGTAAAGATATATAAAATGCATAGACACTGAGTAAATACACCTATAATACAAAAATATTAGTAGGAAGTGAATAGTTTCACTAAAATAAATTAATATGATGTATTTGACTTACATACTAAGTATGCGAACATAGACTATTTTACAAGATATAAACGACCTTGGTATTGTTTTAAAAATGGATCTACTATATCCTTTTCGCTTTTCCCAAAATAAACGCAAACGGTGGAGGAAGAATTTGATTGTGTTTATCCTCTTCTTGACGGAGTAATAAATAAGTAGACTGCGCCCCAATCTTGTTAGGTAGGTGACCTTTGCACTTGTTGATATATCTTCTCAGTGTTCTTTACCATAAGGCCGTAATGCTGTGTATGTTTATTTTATGTTTTTATTCTTAGATACCGATGACAGCTATGCCAAGCCTTTTACACCATTTCGCGTTGCGCAAACTCGAAGTTGTTCTTTAAGGGTTAAAATTAGCAATCCTCATTCGTGTTTATCGAGTACAATCGATGAGTACATCGAGTAAATCGCATTATACAACCGATGGGAAACATATCCTCTTGGACTTGTTTATATTCGTTATTACTATCAGATTAATAGGCATAATTATAATATTTGATGAGAGTATATAACAATATTGTTTTACCGAAATTACAACACAGCTTTCTAAATCCAAAGAGAAGGTAGAGAATTTGTTTTACAAAATTACACTCTTCCTGTCTGTTACTTAATAATAACATATGTCATCAATCATAAGTATAGCTGATCTATAGTCTTTACAAAAAAAAACTAATAGAAGGCAAATGTTATTTAGGGAAAATATACAATTGGTTTTCCCAGATTGCGGTTTTTATTTAATGTCTTTTCATGTGTGCAAGATTACGTTTGTTCGAATTACGAATAGAAAATCCAATTTTTAAAACTTGTTTTGTGTGTTTATTTAGAATAGAGAGAACAAAATCATTTTCATTTTATTTTTCTATACTTTTATAAATCAAGTGTAATAGTTTAATCAGCTAATTTAAAATATTTGCAACTCTTTCTAAAAATATACACGCATAAGCTATGAATATTACACTTTATCCATAGGAATGCACAACTTGTGCCTGGGTACGTGCCTGGGTATTTTAATTATTTAATTTATTAAATAATTAGCTATCTTAAGATCTAACGTAGTTTATTATACTCGTCGTGGTTTGTGAAAGTTTTCGTCGGTCTAGAGAATCTCATTTATTCTTCAAACAATTACCGTACATGGATGGAAGAAATTCGGGCTTTACGGACGGAAGATCTCGCGCAGTATCACTTACTTTGACAAACAATCTCATTTAATTTACTTTTATTAGACTCAGTTGGATTGTTTAGTTAGGTTACACAAATATGCTGACTGGTTCTGTTACATTCTGAATATGTGTTACTTTCTGCACATTTTAAAATAAGTTTTATTAATATTAGGTAATTATACGGGGAAATAATTCTAAAACCTAATAAGAGACATTTCCTAATATTACCTCACGAAAGATACCAATAATGTATTTATGAATTCAACTAAATCATGAAAAATAGATATTTATTTATCGAATTCCATCCACACACCTGGAGCTACTAGTCTACACTAATTTAATTCAGTACATATTAATTAAGAAGTTCAGCTGAAAAATGTTTGAATGAACAAATCCATGAGGCTAGTGGGAGAAAATAAATTAGAAAATCTTTGTAGTACTTATTCCAGATACGATGAATTCTAATAAGTTTTTATTTTCTACGAGATAAAAATTGTACGACAAAATATAATATACTTGGTATATCTGGTACACGTCTTTCACTATTTGCAAATGAGTTATGAAATTATAATTTTCTCTATTAATATTATTTGTATATCATTCTGTCTACTGTTCTGTGGGTTACCGTACTGTGTCTAGCAATACCCTCCTATACAATATTTTTAATTTCGTTGCTGGTTAAATATTAAAAAAATATATTATTTTTAATACATCCTCAATGTTTATTTTGTGCTTCACATAAATCCATTCATAGTCATTTCGGTCGCGGTTTTTCAATACGTACAATTCTACATGTGACAAAAATTTATTATGTCAATATTTCCTAAGAAACAAGTTTATATTTATTCTGACCTAAGATAAAGAAAACGTCACAACGGTTTTCAGCTATTAAATTCGCACATTTAATTATTTTGTACAATGTTAGTACATAATTAGATGTTTAGGTTTACATAAAGATATTTTTAAGAAATATATTGAGTTTAAAATTGTTTATTAAAATGTTTGATTCACCGGGTAAGTACAGTGAAATACGCATGCGTAGCACGTAGACAATTAGTCAAGTTATACAATACATATTGTTCTGGTTATGCATTACATATATTATTTCCAATAGTATTTCTTTGGTGTTGATATTTTTTTCTAAACGGACGCAAAAATGTTATTAGAACAAAACTTAATAACGAAAAATCTAAACATACTGTAAAAGAGTAAAAGTTAACCGGTGCCTAATTTATCGCATTTACTACAATGGCCATCAAAGGTAGAATACACATATACAACAGAGAATTATTTCTGGAAGAACTTGAGTGATATACGACAGTCCCGGTAAGAAGTGGGCAAATGTTACATGACTGGTGACCCTAGAGTGACCCTCTTTCCCACTGCCACAACAGCAACACTAATGCAGAGTTGGGTAGCAGAATACATTCCTCGTCTTCCTTAGAGCTGATGTTGGTAGCGACTCTTTGGGGAACATTTTTGGATCCGTCTCCCCTCTAACTGAAGCCCAAATTTAATGCAGCTACACAAACTCTAGTTACAGTATTGTCACCTACATATATAGCCACGCAACTTTCTAAGCGAATACAAGAGCCTGGAAGGTTATCAACTGTATTTTACTTTGAATTGTCAAGTCTAATCCTACTGTACCATAGTGTTTAGGTTCATGTAAATGTCAATGATATATAAAATAAAAATAATAGAAATATAACTTGTTTTTTCCGACAACGCTTTTATCTTTCTTGAGTTCTTTAAGCAGGAGAGATTCCAGGTAACGTAGCCCACATGAACGTAAAATCCGTATAATAGATTTGTTCATGTTGTTAGTTTAGCTGTTGGTTATCTTACAAATGTCTACCTAGTTTTGAGAATGAAAAATCAAGGTAATCATCTTTCAACAAGGTATATGATGTAACACGTATTAGCATTACCTTTAGTCGGGTTCTTACAGACATTGGTTATGTAAGTCAATGCTGAATATATTGCACGGGTATTGTGGGTTAAAGGGAAGATAGAAGCTAACAAGGAAGTGCATATGATGTAAAAACGTTTATATATAGCCTAACTAGCTGACCCGGCTACTTCGTACTACCATACAGTCATTAAATGTCGTTTTAACTGCAGCTCATATCAGTTTAGTATTTATAAACATATTGAAGACAGACGTTGTCCTGTCTTACCAATAATTTTATTCCAGCATGATTGAAAAGTAAAAAATAGTAATAATAAGTATAAATCATAATAAAAACTTCTAATAAAAAGAATTTACAAATTTTGAGAAACGATCTAATAGTTTTGATCACATAAAATCTCCACATTTCGTAAATAGGTATCATTATTAGTTTAGGACAATAGTTTAGAATAGTAAAAAAAGATTTTCCCTACGTCTAAATGTTTTTCACTGGATATTATCTTTCAGGTTTTCCGATACCTTAACATATTTTGACTTTGTAACCTAATTTTGTTTTTATATTTAACTCTATTAACATCATTTTCAGTAAGTCATTAATAATAACTTTTAAATTCTAATAAATGCCGAACATTGTTATTTTTCGTCGCTTTAAAATCGGTTTTAAAATTTCATAGTAATTATAGTTGATGAGATTGACTTACAAACCTTTTACATTACAGAAACATACCAATTGTTTTCTAATTATCAAAAAGTATGCCATAGACAAAAAAATGGTAATGAAACTCACATCTTATAAAATCTTTTCTGTCCCTATAAGATTGTTTTAAATAATAAGGTAAAAGTAATTACTTAAAAGTAATATGATAATACTTTCAAGTTATTTCAAAGACTGGAAGATATAGTTTTGAAATTTGAAGAGAAAGAATATCTTGTTTATTCGAAATTACAACATGGTTGTCTACGTTCAATAAAAAAGTAGAGATTTTGTTTTGAAAGATTACCCTTTAACTGCCTGATACGTAATACTAGACATAAGTGTGGTTGACTCATTATGTTTACTTTTTAAAAGCTATTAGATAGAAGATGTTATTTGATGCAATATTCCGCAAATTGCTTCTTTTCTAAACTTCCTGCGCATTCCTATGGAATGAACGTTTCTTTGGAAGGTGAATGGCAATAGGAATATTTTCTCAATGTTAAAGTAAATTTAGAAGATGATGAAATATATATATATTGTTATAATTTCTTTATTTTGTCCTGTACCTTTAATTATTGTAATTGTTTATCCATTTACAAATATTTGAAACTCTTGGTACGAACACACATTTGCAATGAATATTAGACTTTACCTATAGATAATGTGCTTCTTGTGCATGGATATATTATAGGTTAATTTATTTTTACTGTGTAATAATGCTTCTATAATTACATGTGAAACATTGTGGGATGGAGATTTATAAATGTTTTAAATATTACCTATCTACAATCGGGTTAAAAAACGTGGTTTAAAATACTTGTCGAGTAGACCTTTACGGCTGTCTCGGGAAACTCACTCAACTCTCAAAGAATTATCTCAGATGGATGTAAAATTTTGCAGCGCCACGTACTTTGACACACCAGTTTTGATGGACTTATTTGGGTTGTTTCGTTAGATCACACAAATATTTTGACTAGATGCGAAACACTCAGATGTGTCTTATATTTTCTACATATTTTAAAATCATTATTATTAAATCTTAGTATTTCTACGTAGAACTAACTTTATAAATTACGAAAGACATTTCTTATATTATCTCAAAAACGAAATTATGAAATTATTTCTGTCTAGAACTAAATTATAAAAAATATGGATTTATTTATTTGATTCAATCTATGCATTTGCTACTAGTTATAACTCATTTCATTGATCACAAATTCCTTCGTAAAATAAATAACATTTTTGAATTTATAAAGCCATGAGGCTAGTAGGGGTAAAGGATTTAAAATCGCATTCAAAACTAATCCAAAAGTGATGAATCAATCTGATATCTTCTAACTTTCTTCGAGCTAAAACGATTACGTCGTAAAGAATATGATAAAATAAAATATTTGGAGGATCTGCTTTCGTCTAGATTCTCACCTCTTTAATACTAGTTATCTTAAGATTCTATTAATTTATTATTACCCTTATCCCTAATGGTTCTGCAGTCTATTGTACAACAGTCTGGGAATACTTGTTTATAAATCCATTTATTTTCCTAGTGTAACCTATGTATATATATATATATATATATATATATATATATATATATATACATTTTGCATTTACAATAAAATATATATACACCTTCTAAATTTTTGCATTCTCAAGGTGTAATTTCTGTTTTACATATACTCTTTCAAAGTTAATCGGCCACGACTTTTCAATACGTACAGTATTACTTTAATAATTATTGCAACAATTTAATTTTCTAATATTAGTTCCCTTGGAAACAAAACTTATTTAATTCTTATTTATGATTTTTAAAAACAGCTAGACAGTTTTCTGCTATTAAATTTGCAAATTAAATTATTTTGTACAACAAATATACATAATAAGATTATCCAGTTTTAAGATATCTGTTATCTACATAAAGATATTATAAAGAAACATACTAGATTTAAAATTTGTTATGATATTCTTCAATCACCCAAATAAGTAAGTACACGTACGTAGATAAATATCCAAGTTTTATAATTTATATATATATATATATATATATATATATATATATATATATAATACAATGTATACATTAAACATAATATTTCCAAAAGTATTTCTTAGAGGTTATTTCTTTTTTAATGTATTTTTAGTTCATGCTCCACCAAATGCTCGATCTTTATTGCTTGTCCAAATTTAATGCAACTACACAAACTCGATACGGTATTGTCACCTACATTTTAACATTTATCCAAATTTTAAAGCAAACGCAAATCGTAGTTATTTAACCTAGCCCACATGAACGTAAAACACATTATATAGAATAGTTTATATTGTTCGTTTAGCTGTTTGTTACCTTACAAATATACACTAGGTTTGAGAATACCAGGCAGACTATTATTAGTGTAACGAGGTGTATGGTGTAACCCGTATTAGCATTACCTTTAGTCAGATTCATACAGGGTTTTATTATGTAAGTCATGCACGGGTATTGTGGGTAAGGAGGAACTGCAACGTGATGTAACAACGTTTATATGTAGCCTAACTAGCTGACCTCGTACCGCCTTACAGTCAATAATGTTTGAAAGTAATGGATTCTATATTTAAATGTTGCCAATAAATATAAATAAACACTTACCCATATTTTGAGATGAGACTTTTTCAGAGAAATCAATTTAATTATGAATTAAGTGAATTTACATTTTTAATGTTGTACATATAAAGATATATTGTAACATTTTTTAGATACATAATTAACATTGAGATAATGCGCAAAAATAAATTGTAATAAAAATGTATAGTTTTTTCATAAGCTAAATTAGTTTTTCATAACGTTATAACATTTCAAAGGATGCATATAGTAGTAAAAAAATACTACTTATTGATTTTGCAAGTTTTTCCTAATATTTTAAACCTTGAAAAAAATTTCCGTTTGCCACCTTTCGCGCTAAAATAAATATTACTCATGGAAGGTTAAAGTAGGAAAACGGTTATTTCCGCCTGAGTCACCTTACAAAGACAGTAATTGTTCGTTGGAAACAGTTAACCTGGTGAGTATTTTTAAAATTTGTTGAATGAAATAACAAATTACATTTTTTTAGGAACCGGGCGTTTACATTGTGTATAAAAATACTTCTTGGATAGTGGTGCATCTTATGTAGGGGACACTAAGAGAAAACCATAGTATGGATAAACACTCTTTGTTTTCGGCCTTTTTTTTAGCAGTTCAAAATATTTGGCAATAAATTAAATTTTAAAAATTGTATTATACTTGATAATAATACCTGCAACTGGAGGAAGAGGATTTATTCAAACATATCAATAAAAAACAAGATGGTATTAACATAAAAAACTACGATTATAAATTATGTATAACGATTTATATGTATTACATATAAATAACTTTATTATAGGTTTAAAATATAATAGAAATAGGGGTTTGTGTTTATGTTTCCCGGTATAGTTTAAACTTTTTTTTTCGTTTGTTTATTTTTTATGTTTTATCTAAGTTTTACGTGTGTTTACCCTAATAATCTGTATTCTAAAATTAATGATATCAAAATTATAAAGGGTCGTTTTGATGGAAAAATCCAAATCGTTTGTCAGTTCTTTTATATTGAATAAACACTAACCCCATTACACATCTTTGTTTTTAGACTAGCATATAGTTATTTGAAGCTAAACGTAGTCGATATACGAAAATGCTACATCAACAATCACGGAATAAGATCCTATCCTTTTTTTGTGTCATTTAATAAAGTTCAAATTCAGTTACTTAAATATACCATAAGATTATAGACCTTTCTCCATATTACCTATTTACTTGTATCATCATGTAAATTTACAAAACCAAGCCGAATCGTTTTAGGGAGACTTAAGGCCATGATAAAATCATGAGTACAGCCCGACCTGAGAAGGCTATGATACTGTATACAAGTTCAAGGCACGAGTTCAAGCACAAGTAATAATAGCCAACCCAGCTACAGACATAAACCCCGTAGTGCTACGACCATTGACCAAGTAGGCCTAGCCTGACCTGAGAAGGCTATTATACTGTATACAAGGTCAAGGCACGAGTTCAAGCACAAGTAATAATAGCCAACCCAGCTACAGAAATAAACCCCGTAGTGCTACGACCATTGACCAAGTAGGCCTAGCCTGACCTGAGAAGGTTATTATACTGTATACAAGTTCAAGGCACGAGTTCAAGCACAAGTAATAATAGCCAACCCAGCTACAGAAATAAACCCCGTAGTGCTACGACCATTGACCAAGTGGGCAGGTCCTGACCTGAGAAGGCTATGATACTGTATACAAGTTCAAGACACGAGTTCAAGCACAAGTAATAATAGCCAATCCAGCTACAGAAATAAACCCCGTAGTGCTACGACCATTGACCAAGTGGGCAGGTCCTGACCTGAGAAGGCTATGATACTGTATACAAGTTCAAGACACGAGTTCAAGCACAAGTAATAATAGCCAATCCAGCTACAGAAATAAACCCCGTAGTGCTACGACCATTGACCAAAGAGGCCTAGCCCGACCTGAAAAGGCTATGATACTGTATACAAGTTCAAGCCACGAGTTCAAGCACAAGTAATAATAGGCAACCCAGCTACAGAAATAAATCCCGTAGTGCTACGACCATTGACAAAGTACGCATAGCCTAACCTGAGAAGGCTAGGCATCTTCAAAAAATGAAGATGAGTATATTAATAATTACACTCTCTTACGTTCCTAGAAAATAATCTAATATTGTTTAAATCAAATAAAGAAAATGATATTTATTAAGTTTTAACACGATTAGCTAGAATAATTTTTTTTAATCTATATTTTAAATTTAATTAGTATGTAAGGGCGTTTTACAATTAACCTACTGCATTACCTCAGCGGCATAACAGAATGACATTTAATAACCCTAACCCACCCACTGTTAACCTAAGCGAGTTAAATGTTAGATTTCTATATTTATATTTGTCAGGATTTAGTCACAGGTGAAAACATACATATTAAACTGAACACTGGAACATATATACTATCTTATCATTCGCAATTTTGAGATTATTTCAGTTGATCGTGCAATATATGATCCTTCTTACCTTGCCTTGTGCAAGGTCCAGTGTTATTTTTTAGCAGGGTCTGTCAGTGGATATCGTCAATGAACTTTAGTTAAAAAAAACTATTATTTTTACAGATAGCTCAATATCGAATAATTAATTTACTCTCAAGAGAGAGTACTTATGGTGTCTCAATTTCCCTTATTAATCTACGTATACACATTTTTGGTTAATAAATTGGGTATAAGATAAACAAAGTATGGTTTGAAGAGCATTAAATCTGCTAGTTAAATGAAACCTGAAGTTTTTATTTATTTGTCCACACAGAATATTAGTAGACTACAAATAATTAAATAAGTTATTTGTATGATAAATTAATTGATCTAAGGTTTAAAAATAAGACTAAAATGTTACATAATAGTCATTTTTACGATTGAAATGATTTTTGTAAGTTCGAATACTCAAAGAAATTAGTAAACATCAAAGTCCTATATATGTTTTTCATTTTCAAATAATGTTTTTATGTGTGTAATTCATATTTATACTTTTTATATATTTTTTTCAGATAGGTACCTCTTCTCTTGTGTTTAGGTAAATAAATCTTTTTTTCTCTATTTATTTACATTCCTAAAACTTTTGCTAAAAATTCTTATACTTTGAAAACATATATTTATTTATATAAATTTTTATTGTGTCTATTTGTAAAATTAATTTCATAATGATAACCACTATTTGAAAAAATTATAATTTATATTGCATGAACTGTGTTCTTTACCTCTTAATAAATATTGTGCTATTTAACATGATTTAGCTTTTGGTTGAAATCATTTCTCTAATTTGAATAATTTCACTTTTGACGGTTTCTCTGAAATGAAATATAATTTTAACAAATTAGAGAGAAATTACATAATTTATTATCCAGAACTGCTTTGTTTTATGCTCTTTAAACTTACTTAATACATGAAATTAAAGTATCTTGCACATTGAAAATATACATTTTTTATCTTAAGCTTTTACATGTAATTATTAAAATTGAATACAGATATTCAATATACTCATTATCGTTTTACATTTCATTAAGAAAAATGGATTTTGAGTGAGTTTTCGTCTTATGTTCATAATATTTCTATTCGTAAAAAGTATTTTATTTAACTAGTAAACTAATATTTAATGAACAATTTGAACTTAAAAATCACGTCCTAATAATGTTCACTGTTTTTTTCCTCGTTTCTTGGTTGCCACATCTTTTTGTCATTGGACAACGTCTTCCGGTCCCTTTGAGTTCTCGGACAGAGGAAATAATTTCAATACATTAGTTATCTATTTACTTGAGTTGATTTTCAGGAACCGACTTCAGATTTACGACTTGGGTATAACTCGATTTATAACTCAAAGTATAGGATGGAAGATTTTCGTAGGTCACCATCTTGAATTCCGGACTGAACTACTTTTCTTTATTTGATTTAAACATTATTAGATTATTTTTTCTAGGAACGTAAGAGAGTGTAATTATTAATATACTCATCTTCATTTTTGTTAGGAATATTTCTATATGTTTGAGTTTATTTGTCTGTCATTCCTAAGGAGGTCACTGGTATTGTAACTCTGTTCACTGAGCAAATACACATTAAATGAAGCATTCACAGGTTGGGTGAGTCACGACATTTCCAAATAACCACTACCTACGTTATGACGTACGGCGCAGCTTATCACGAGATGATCACACAAAATGTATCTTGTTTAAATTGAATAATTAATTCAGGTAGTATAGTAATCTGTATAAGAAGCAAACGGATTCGTTTATTTTTTTTTTTTACTAAACAATGTAATTGGGAATAGGTGATTTTTCACTTGTAGCTGTAATTTGAGTTGGAATGTCGAATCTTCTCCTCTAAAGCGGAGTTGGTAAGTTTGTTGGTAAAGCTGTTTCATCAAGAGTTGGTTACTGTCGCAAAAATTACACATAATCCATCTTTGAAGCGGGTTCAATTACGTGTCCAAATTTAAGCTCAATCCATGTATAGGCATTTGAGAATTTAAAGCGTACACCAATCCACATATGGATAATTTTTTATAAAGACTGCGGTGGTGCAAAAGTTATTAGATGGAGGTAAATTCCGAAAAAACAGTGTTTCAATAGTTGACACTGTCCACTAGACAATGAAATTTGAAACTTACTTACAATGGAATAGTGCTGTGAAAAATAAATATTGTCAAGTACATGGGTATTAACTTCGACAACAGGCTTATTTGTTCCAATCAAAACAAACCGCAACTGAAAAAGTTCAGAAGAGAAATAACCTTCTAAAGAGACTAGCAACTACGAAGTGGGGAGCCATTCAGGATGTGATGGCGACCGCCTGTAAAACCTATCTATATACGCTCATTTATGGAATATGCTTCTGAAAGGATAGCTCTTCCTTCCGATGTAATTAAGGGAACTAGAAGTTATCGAGAACAACGCACTTTGAAAAATAACTAGTGGAGCAACATCGACACCAATACCTGCAATGCAATTGCAAGCGGAGGTGGAGCCAGTGCAAAGCCGTAAGAAGAAGTCAGTACTCACGTTCTGGGAGAGGCCAAAGAGAAACGACTACAGACATTAGGATAAATATAAACCGGTGACATCGCGACTCAGGGCACACATATCACCACTTATTTATGTCGACAAACTAAAACCAAAGGCATTCTGAAACTGGGGCAAGCCTCTAAAGACCCAACTTGTCACACGGTTTTCCATTTATTACCTGAGGGAAAACTGTTGTTGCTAAATCACAAAGACTCTATACAGGGTCTATACAGGGAAAATAAGTGAAACAAAGTATACACTGATGGGTCAGAGGTAAAACATGCCTCTGGCGCTGGCTTTTAGAGGACCACTTTGAGGGCTGCAGCCCTTATGGTCAGTAACTTCGATGGTGAGATTGCTGCTATAGTACAAGCTGGCGAAAAACTTTGTTCAATCTGCAGAAAGTCGGCAAGAGATGTGTTCTTCGTGGTTTCACAGGCCGCTGTGAATATACTAACTAGGAATACCTCCACAAACTGTAGGCAAACAATGAACGGACGAAAGGCCCTGGCAGGCATGATTGAAGAAGGTACGTCTTGCCGCAATGGCTCCCTAGCCATGTCGGTACTGAGGGTAATGAACTCGCAGACCAGCTAGCAAAGAAAAGTAACATCTTGCCAAAGCCTCGTAACCTTATGTCTCCATTGACAGCAAGACACCTGAATAAATCTACTATCAATGAAAAAACACATAAAAGCCAAAAAGAAATGAGTTCTGGAAAGATATGGAGGGGCGGGAGCACACAGTGTTATTACCACATAACCTACCTCCAGTGGAAGCTGTAGCCAGATTCAAAATGCTTACGGGCCATTACAATCTGCAAACCCACGTAAATAAAATAGGATTTGAAGCCTCAGATTTTGCCCTCTGTGCAACCGTCGAAAGATCAATGCTCCACATCTTCAGAATTGCACAGCATAACAAGTTTTGTAAAGACGAATTCAGCATTATCTCTACTGGGAGGCTGGAAGGAGAACAACAGACCTAATACCATGACAAGACCTTGTGTATCCGAGCTCTAGAAGGCGATGATCCTGTATACAAGTTTAAATCACGAATTCCGCCCCAAGTCATAAGTACCAGCCTACTACAGAACTAAATCGTTCACTGCGGCGACCATTGACAAACAGGTATGACCGACACAGTGGCGGACTTTGCCATGGTGCCGCCCCTAGGCACAATTCGGCCGGCCGCTAGTAGAGAAGTCGTTGGGGTAGATGGGTCGCTTGGGCGGGAGCCAATAGGAAAGAGGGATTTGCTACCCCCACCCCTTTCCAAAATGGCGGCGCCCATAAGCGCGGGAACATGATGGCAGCGCCCATAAGCGCGGGAACAAGATGGCATCTCGCTGTAGTGTCCTAACCTAAGAAATAGTGGTGTCTGGGGTGTATGTTGGTTCGATGAGGGGGTGGGGTCGTCCCAAAGGTAGTTTTTAATAGCATATGAAATTGCCAAAAAAATGATCGGTTAGATCAAATGACCAACGTTTCAAATAGTCAACTGTATGTGCGGGAAGCGGCCTATCACATTGCAGGCGCTCGGTAGGCTTACGCCTGACGGACACCCAACACACGGACGCGCTGCTGCAGGCGCACCCACAGGAGGGAGATGTGTGAAGAGTATGAATATCAGTACACCGAACTCTACGTCTGTTTACAGGTGTACCCAATAACAAGGTCGATTCTCTGTAATGCGTAAAATTGTGTGTAGCAAATATACAAGTTTATTGGTATCTAGATACTTGTATTCCTAACCGCTATGTGTAGAGGTGAAATAATAATAACTCCAATATTTCTTAGCATAAGGTTAGTCTCGGAGCTCCTGCATGCTCTGTCGTGGGTGTTTCCTAGCTTTTATAAAGAGAAAAACAACGAAAAAGCCTGTACCTGCTCAGACCTGCACACCCCTACGGAAAAAGGGGTTGCAAATACACCCCTCAGAGGCACGGACCTCGGATACCTCCCATAAAAAAAAAGACTGACCTCCTTGTATCATTTTAACCTAAACTACCTAAACCGATGACCTCAAAACCGTCATGATCAATGTTATCTCGTACGGGGTAGTCGTCAAAAAAGAAAGTGCAGCCCCGCCACTTTCCCTACCCTTAAGATATCGATATTGCACTGATATCTGGAACATTCCCGACAGACTCTGTCAGATTCCATGCTAAAATACATACCGCATTGATTTGAGCCACCGCTTATCCCAAGTGCAGCCCCGCCACTTCCTCCATCTTCTTGTTCTACTTCTGTAGTTTACTATTACATTAGACAAATAACTTTAAGAGAGGTAGGATCCGACAGAGTATATCTGAAAAATACAAACTAACCGCAGTTTATAAATACAAACGGATACGACCGGTTATTTCCGTAATCAGATAACAAGCTCTGGTTAAAAACCTGGATATTATTTCTGCCTTCTGAATTATTCCTGAAACGTAGTTGTTTTAGAAAAACCTGTATACGTAGGACTATGGTAAACACAGAGTAACTTAAAACTAAGTAAACATAAATTATGAGGTATTTCATCAGCAATAATATAGACTATAATTTTTCAAAAGACAAAGCTTTATAGGCAAATTTCCCCATCACCCTAGAGGTATAGCCTTCGATGCGCTGTCCGTTTTTTTACCTGGCGGACATCCCCTTGTAGGCCTACATCACCAGGTTAGCTTATTGCATCAGCTTAGTTTGAAAAGCGCTTGCAATGAGCATCAATTTTGAAAATTTTTATTATTGCTGTGTTTACATTACTTGTACTATCAATAGTAAAACATGTTTTAGGGTAACACATAGAACAAGAATAAACCTATTTTACTACACAACGCGATTAAAAGTACAGATTAATCACTTTTGTTTACTAAAAATTAGCTTCCCGGCAATAACGAAAGCAAGAAGTATCAATTAAATCTCGTTGACGGTACGTAACTATGTTAGATGCGCAAATCTACTTTAAGGTTAACACTTCAGGTATCAAAAATCAGATAACCATTTTTTATTTATTTTTCATTTTAAAATTTTTTTTAAATATACATATTATACTTGTCTTTGTTTACGGAAAAATTAACTTCATGCCAGTGACCCAGACACACTTTGGTTTACGGGAGAATTAACTCCGCGCCAGTGACCCAGACACACCTTGGTTTACGGAAGAATTAACTCCACGCCAGTGACCCAGACACACTTTGGTTTACGGGAGAATTAACTCCGCGCCAGTGACCCAGACACACCTTGGTTTACGGAAGAATTAACTCCACGTCAGTGACCCAGACACACTTTGGTTTACGGAAGAATTAACTCCACGCCAGTGACCCAGACATACTTTGGTTTAACTCCATGCCAGTGACACACACAGGTTTACGTAAGAATTAACTCCACGCCAGTGACCCAGACACACAAGAATTAACTTCAAACCGCCGACAAAAACAAGAAGCGACAATCATTTCTTATTGTATAATAATACACTGATTTTGACCTTTCATGCATAAACTTATCGTATTACACAACGTGACCTAATCTCTAAGCTTCCTGTCTTGTCTTTGATTACGGAAAAATTAATTTCGGTAGCAAGAGACAGGATGAAGATCACACTGTACAAACTCGATTTATTAATAATTACGTATCTCCTTTTTAACGGGGATCTCAAACACCTTTTATGAAATTTTTCAGCTAAGAAATAAAAATAATTTACATTTGCTCTGTTACCCTTAAAACATGGTCTACGTGGAAAATTTAAAACTCATTTGAACTGATCGTACGTTTATGTACGTCGTACTTTTTTATTATAACCATAAGGAAAGGAGTCATACTTACCCTCCCTTTTTCTCTTGAATCCTGTTATTTTAAACTGTTTCGATTCTTCGACAGTAACCACCTCACGATCTTTTGTTCTACGAATACGTGAAGCGGGCACCTCCAAGGATTCGTCTTTGTCTGTGACCATTGATTTTAGAGATTGAAAATTAACCAAACCATATGTGCGAAGGTTTAAAGTCAGTCCTTTTACTTTGCAAACTGTTTCTATTGAGTTTTTAGCTGTAGAGAGTACTCTGAAGCCATAAGTCTTTGGACCTCCCGATACAAATTCTGTAATGTTTGATCCTTGTCCGTATGTAGCAAGCTCGTCTGTCATATGTCCTAAGTAGTCACCTGTTTGTACCTTATGCATTCCAGGTCTGTGATAATATATAACACTATCAGTGTCATAATACAATACCTGCCTCCCCAAATCGTTCAAATGTTCGTACAGTTTTAATCTGGCCTGAGCTGTAGTGTATGCAGCAATTACAACATTTGCAATAGATAAGGGATCGCAATCGTTTTCTACGAATTGCCAGTTAACTATGATCACGTCGTCGTTGATTTCTTGAATATTGTTTACCTGTATAGATGGTGATCTCATCATTTTAAAAAATTCGGACGGCTGACGAAATATTGTAGTTTTAGTCTGATTTTCCCTTTGTCCAAATTTTCCCCAAAACGAGTTTAACATCAACTTGGCCAGGGATCTAAGGCCCTCGTTCTTCTCTATGGATTCTAATCTTATGTTTCCATGGTTGAGATAATCAGTGACATAACTCTGTTTCTCCTCTTCATTGACACACCACCCGGGATATCCTGAAGCTTCCTGTTTGATCTTCAAGAACTAATTAATGTATTCGACAAAGAGGCCATTACCCTTGTCGAAACTAGCTACTTCGTACTCCCACATCTCGTACATTTCTAATACAGTGTAACCTTTTTCTATAGCCTTCCTTATTTCGTCCATGGTCCAAGTTCCTACCAACGCTCGGTTTTCGGTATTGTGGTCACACTCGGTTGTGCTCAGTTTGAGTGCACATGTTCTGCAGAGGACAAACATTAATTTCTGATGAAGTTTAATAGGTAACACAGGATGATACAGAGCACGTGGAGGAAGGACTTTACACTTCAAAAGTCCTTCAGCGTCTATTCCACGTTGTCTGCACTCATTGTCACCCACGTGTACGTTTGGATGGCCAATAGGATACTTTCCATACTTATACACCCAAGGATAGAGCGAACATATATCAACGTAATGTATAGTCTCAACATTCTTAAACGCGTGATAAGATTTAGTGTTTCCTGTTCGCCCTCCAAAAAATGCATCACGTAGATTGAGAGGTGCTTTGTTCAGAATGGGGTGTGTGTCCAGGTAGGTCATGGCCGTGTTTCCTTTTTTCATCTGTTTAAATTCGCACTCCCACATCTCCACGACATTGGAGAGTTTAGCCGATTTGACCCTCGTCCTCTCTAAACATAAATTAAGTGTATCGGAGGGATCATCTTCCAAAGGTTCGTCACGTCCATTAGAGAAGCATTTGGGACACCCGTGCCAGTAGCATCCGTGGAACTCAAATATTTCTCCTTCGAAATATCCATCCACTCTCAAACCTCCTACTTTCACCTCACGTCCTCGACCTGCGTGTTCAATACGAATTCCTCTCTGATCTTCTAACCAAGTCAGCCATTGCAAAGCTATTTCGGATTGTCTGTCTACTAGTCTGTATCCTCTTTTAGGAACAATTCCAACGATATTGGGTCTTAAATAGTTTCTTCTAAACGCAAGGTTACAAGCACTGGTGATGGTTACGGCCTCGAGGAAGGGGTCCACATTACATATGCTCAAAAATATCGATCTAAACTTTATGCAAGCTAAAGCCAGGATCTCAACATCGGAACAACAGTATTCGACTATCTCCTTCTGGAAATCAAACACATACCCGTTACTTATCTGTTCATCGTGCCAGTTAACGAAATGATCATAACTAGTTTTGTCCATCATAGAATCAGGACAATCGAATTCTTTAGCAGGGAATTAGCACATACGATTGGTTTGCCAGCGTGTTGAAGAGATGGGGGAAGTAGCCTTTTTTCTTTTCTGGCGGAAGACCGAAAGACTTGGGTAGTTTAGATAAGGCCATGGGCATATAGTTTAGGGAATCGATGAACTTTGTGTTATCAATCTCCATTAGAATCACCTTTGTCCCACGCGTGATCAGAGTGGGTGTAAATTGTGTCTTTTCCAATACGTACTTCAGTATGAACTGAAAATCAAAACACTGGCCATTATGGGCTATAACAGCTACTTTCTTGTACTGTTTCCTCACGTTCATCACGTATGTCATGAACTCATTGACAGGATCCTCTTTAAAGACTCTAGTTCTGTAACATTCACAAGAATGTCCTTCTATACAACGGAAACAATACTGCTGAGAAACACACAAGGTAACTCGATGAACCTTAGTATCCTCGTTCTGAATATTTTCGTCTTGTCTGGTTTCCAGATCAAAGAATACAAAGAGGAAATCTTTCTTCATAGGACTACGGGAATCGACCTTCATGTAACATGAGTGTGATGAAGGCATATACGATGTGCAAGTCTTGCAATACACCTCACCACACTCATGAAGTGAACTGCGATTAGACTGATATATTACTTTCATACATGATGGACACTTTTTTATGGAGTTACAAACATCAACGAGATGATTCGCGAAGCAATTACGGTTTTTAAATTGTCTATTGCAAACGCTACAATCAATTCTACTGTCAATCTGAGTACATTGGGGAGACCGTTTGCAAGAGTAACAAGTTACCGAACACCTGTGCTTCACACGATGATCAAAAGGAGTATGACAGGTTTCGCAATAGTAAACACAAGCGAACGCAGCAGTCAGACTAGTAATCACGTTGAAATGATCGTTGTGATATATAAGATTGATTTTCTTTTCAGCATTTTCTCCTTCGAAAAAAACGGTGCGACCATTACTGCCGTACTGATACACAGTAATTTTATAGCCGGTGAGAAAAGTCTGGAACTTTTGTAACTCCTCTAGACCAGAGCCCTTGTCGGAAATTTGAACTCCTGCAGCGACCATCAACTGCTGTGCTTTCAATGTCTGTATATTACCGTAGTTTTTTCTTATTGCAATATATTCATTATCTCTGTCGACATTTGCTTTTCCTACAACAATCGAGCGAGGTAAACAGAGAGCATCGGAATTTTTAATCACTACGATACCTTTCCTTTCGTGACATTCCTCTTCATAGTTATTATAGAAACCTGGTCTGACACGTCCACTTCTATTTGCTGGTTGAGGACATGTGTGATGGTTGACGTTAAACGGAGTATGACAAGATTCACAATAATAAATACAATGAAATGCTGATGTCAAACTGGTAATGACATTAAAATGTCCGTCATGATACAACAAGTTTATTTTTCCCCCAGCATTGTCGCCTTCGAATAAAATGTCACGTCCATTGTTTCCGTACTTATACACTGTAATTTTATATCCAGAGAGAAAATTTTGAAATTTTTGTAAATCATCAGATGTCTGAACGTCAGCATTGTTCCTTAACTGTTGAGCTTATATCGTCTGTATATTTCTCACGTTGGGTCTGGTGTCACAATATCCGGGATCTTTGTCGACGTACGCTTTTGCAACAACAAGCGAACACGGAAGCGAGTCGGCATTTTTAATAACCACTATTCCTCTTCTCCTGCGACACTCTTCATCGTAGCTATTAATAGGCGCTATACGTCCTCGACCCTGTGGTACTCTGACTTTGGTACAGGCAATCTTAAAGGTGTCACTCGAACCAAAACGTGTCGAATTACTTTGAATAATCCCACCAAATACTTGCCAAAGTATATCAGAAGTGATTTGATCAGCCTGACGGAATGAAACATAGCCCGATTCTCGATTTTTGAAATTTAAACTTGTCATCGTGAACCCCAGTTGATCCTCTTCATTCGTGTCTGATTTCATCTTGTCGACAATATAGGCAAGCCCTTTTTTAATCCAGTCAATTTCCGCCACATCGTCAGGTGGTATATTAAATGTGAACAAAAAACTATTTCCGTACATACGGAACTTTTTTACATATGATTCATTACTAGAAATAAGCCTTACAGCCATTATGTCTAGCTCTTACCCGTTCTCCACTTAGCAGCAGCGTAACAGGTTCTAAAATCAAAGTTGAAATGCCGTGAGATTAATTTTGTTTAGTAGAAAGTGTGTTCCTTTAAATTAAATGTGTGTGTGTGTGTGTGTGTGTGTGTGGGTGTGTGTGTGTGTGTGTGTGTGTGTGTGTGTGTGTGCGCGTTTGTGTGTGCGTTTGTCAGTGATTGGCTTAACGGTTGTAACGCTTTGTTTACTATTACACAACACACCTAAGGTTTATCACACAAAACTCTCAAACAATTGAGTTAACGACTGTATCGTATTGCTTACTATTATTAAACTACAAACGTATTTGTACATAGGTAGGGAGTACATGTACTAAGAAAAATCTCCCTCTTCACTAGAGATAATATACACTTGTACACCTCTCAAGCAAATGACTTAATGACTGTAGCGCATTGATTAATATTACTAAACTCCGTAAGTATTTGCGCATGCGCAGAGAATACATGCATTATGAAATATCGAAAATCACCTTCGTCACTAAAGCTGTTATAGTCTTGTACAAATCTTAAACGAATGACTTAACGCATGTATCGCATTAATTATAATTACAAGATTATCTAAGTATTTGCGCATGCGCAGAGAATACATGCATTATTAAACATGGAAAAATCACCTTCTTCACTAAAGCTGTTATACCCTTGTACACATCTCAAACAAATGATTTAACGCATGTATAGCATTGCCTAACATTACAAGATTATCTAAGTATTTGCGCATGCGCAGAGAATACATGTATTAGGTACCATGGAAAATCACTTTCTTCTTCTAAGGCTGTTATAGTTTTGTACACATCTCAAACAAGTGACTTAACGCATGTATAGCATTGCCTAATATTACAAGATTATCTGAGTATTTGCGCCTGCGCAGAGAATACATGCATTATTAAACATGGAAAATCACCTTCGTCACTAAACCTAATCTACACCTGTATTTCACTCAAACGAATAGCATAATGACTGTAACGCATTGCTTATTATTACATTATGACTAAAGTATTTGGACATAGGCACGGAATTCATATCTGATGATAAGACGACATGATCATGAAAATGTACATATGGGTTTAATCTTAGCGAACTTGTATTCGAAGCTGTTTTTGACTATTTTGCGGTATTTGTGGAGTTGTTTTCAATAATTTCATTGTAGTATGTTGTAGCACTGTGCTCTTGATATTGTATATACTAAACTGAACTAGGTTAGAAACATAGATAGTAAAAATTAGAATGAGATAAATTTTATGAATTATTTAATTATAATTTTAATTTAATGAATTAATATTGTTTAGGATATTAAAATTTGAGAAAATAGCCTAGATTTGTAAATAACAATAAAATAGATAGTTTCACTTTCTACCCACAAAAAGATTAGACAAAAACTGTTTTAAAATAAATAAAGTTACATTGAACGTATTCATTTCTTTTAAGGTTTATAAAATCTTGTGACACATTAGCGCTACTAGCGGCTAGCTACGAAAGATTAGAGAATGGAATTAAGTTTATCATTACATAAAGAAACGGGAAAATTGTTAGAACAAATTATATAAATGCATCTCATAAAATTACCTACTCTTAGCGTCTAGAAAACCGAATTAAAGTAAAACTAATGAGAAAGTGTAATGTTTAGAAATAAACAAACTGGATACTTTGACAGCACTAATGTAATTCGATGAAATGGAAAAACATGATTACAAGAGATTACACGTTTAGTGAGAGTTTACGAGAGTTTAGCGAAATAAAGGCTGTTTACACGGTCTAATGTATTTTATTAGTGCTCAAGATGAGCATGTATTACCTGCATTTTTAGTCGCCTGTATACTCTTGACACCTGTAAATATAAGTCAGTTAACGGTTTAAGTCACCTGTATAGGTAGTCACCTGTATACGTAGTCACATGTATACTTAATCACCTCTATTCACTAGTATACGTAGCAACACGATTACACCAACATGTATATTTAGTCACCTGTGGACATAGACACATGTATACGTAACCACCTATATATGTAGACAGTTTCATATACCTGTATACATAGTCACGTGTATATTTTATCACCTGTATACGTGGTTACCTGTGGACGTAGACCCCTTGCATACGTAGTCACCTGTATAGATAGTCACCTGGATGTGTCGGTAGTCACATGAATAGGTATCTCATATGTATACGTAACTAACTGTACACGTAGTCAAAGTGAACAAATTAGTAAAAGTGTAAATAATTGTATAAAGCAGTGATTTGTATACGTAGTTGACCTCTATACGCAGGCATCTATATCTATAATGAGTCACCTATATGAGCTCATCAAGTTTATGATATCAATATAGGCTTATCAGTTTTATTGATTTGTCACCTATACAGTTAGTCACCTGTACATGTAGTCACCTATATATTTACCCACTTTTATACACAGACTCCTGTATACGTATGCACCTTTTAATGTTGTCACCTGTATAGGTAGCCCTCTGCATGTATAGTCGCATGTATGTATTTATAAGATTTGTTTGTGTTTGTGGCCGACAGGTTGTACCGCTTTATTTAATATTACGAACATTTAATTCAGATGTAACTAAGAGAAACGCCTATTGAAAATAATAATAATACCAATTAACATATGGTTGATTTGTAGTACTGTAACACTCTTAAAAATAAGGTGTTACATATAAATTCATTTATATATTTAATTTTTATTTAATAATTATATCTTCCCAATATAAAAGAAAATTTTTGTTTTATTCGTGCTCATTGTGAAGCTAGCATACATAGTAGCACCCCTAGCGGGTAAAAATGTAAAATATCGTACGAGGTAGTAACTCTGGGTAATTAACTGACATCACCTCATGTGACGCAAGCATGGTCTGATATCGCCAGATCCAATGCACCAATCGAAAAATTCAAAATAATAACCGAGGGTGAGAAACGTCCGTTGGCGTGCCCCTTCAGAAGCCCCAGTTCTCCAAAAGTCTTTGAACGAGACGGACGTAATGGCACTTTCGGACATAACTTAGAAATTTATAAGCTTCCAGTTTTCAAAATTTAAGATGTCAAGGCCGGTACCAAATTTTATTACCGAGCTAAAGAAGAAGTCAGAAGCGATTATTTATGTATTTCAAATGAGTAAAAGTTAATATCATTTTTGTTTAAGTGCGCTTATTGCAAGAGCGATGTGTTAAGTGTTTAGTGATTCCAAAAGCCATGGGCAATGTTTAATATGTGTTAAAGTGTTTTTAAAATAAGTGATGTGCACAAGCAGGTACGTTTTAGATAATAATAAAGAAAATGTATTTTAATGTTAACTAAGTTGAATTTTAAATGATAAACGGTTAACACATGAACGGTAGAAATTGTCCTATGAATATTCATTTCTAAAATTGGAAATCTTAAGTTACTATCTTCTCGATATATATAAATTTTAAAGGTTAATAAGTAATTAAAAAGTATGGAATAATTAGCAGTAATTAAAAGTAAATTACTCGACACATTGGTGTCATTTGTTCTTTTGTAATTTATCACTGATTAATAAATTGTATGACTTGTATTTTAAAAATTTAAATTTGTATTTCACTAGTAACCTAGAACGTTACAAACTTTATATCTTCATTTCCCAAGTAACCTAATTCTACCTTCCGAAGATATCGGAAGATCGTTTACAGAAAGACATTATTATGCCTGGCTGAAACGGAGAATTAGGAGCCTCTGGTAAGTAAGGTTAATTAATTTGTTAATTAGTAATTAACATAGATTTGTAATAAAGTCCCAAGATAAATACTTACCCCAGCAGGAAAAAAGGCTCATGTGTTACAGTACGTATGATTTATTAGCTGAAAAACTTGTCGTTTTTTTTCAAAGATACACATAATTAATATAATATTAGGAGATTATTTTAGCTCTTTAACAAATAATGCAGTGTTAGTTTGATAATAAAAGAGTGTCGTTAACGTTAAATCTTTTCTCTTTATGATTGTAATGTTTGAGTTGTTACTATATTAGTACTTACATGTTATCCTGAACGAATACAACTGCACAACTGCATAACATACGCACGGTGACGTCACAGCGCACATGTTCTAAACCTCCTTTACCCATTTAGAATGAATAATGAACTATTCCACTCAGACCGGAAGCTTCCTTATCACGTAGATATCATTCTACGGCTGTGGTTTCTATAAGTCTACACTATTGTACAATTTAAACTCTATTATAATTAATTTAAAAACATAAATTCTCCTTCTAACGCAGGTCAAAATTATATTCTACATTACAAGATTGTTAATTCAAAGATAATTGCGCCGTATAATATAGAGTAATAATATTCAGACATAATAATTACTCTAGCTTTCCAGCTTTTTCTTCTTTTCAAAATAATAAATAATTTATATAAACAGGGATCCTAAAATGTACTGCCGGCAAGTTATACAGTGTCTGGGGTTTACCTCTCTCACTGATAAACCACGTCATAATTATAACGGAGTATATGGATTATAGACCTACGTATACAGGTTTTTCTAAAACAACTACGTTTCAGGAATAATTCTGAAGGCAGAAATAATATCCAGGTTTTTAACCAGAGCTTGTAATTTGATTACGGAAATAACCGGACGGTTTTGAGGTCATCGGTTTAGGTAGTTGAGGTTAAAATGATACAAGGAGGTCAGTCTTTTTTTTATGGGAGGTATCCGAGGTCCGTGCCTCTGAGGGGTGTATTTGCAACCCCTTTTTCCGTAGGGGTGTGCAGGTCTGAGCAGGTACAGGCTTTTTCGTTGTTTTTCCCTTTATAAAAGCTAGGAAACACCCACGACAGAGCATGCAGGAGCTCCGAGACTAACCTTATGCTAAGAGATATTGGAGTTATTATTATTTCACCTCTACACATAGCGGTTAGGAATACAAGTATCTAGATACCAATAAACTTGTTTATTTGCTACACACAATTTTACGCATTACAGATAATAGACCTTGTTATTCGGTACACCTGTAAACAGACTTAGAGTTCGGTGTACTGATATTCATACTCTTCACACATCTCCCTCCTGTGGGTGCGCCTGCAGCAGCGCGTCCGTGTGTTGGGTGTCCGTCAGGCGTAAGCCTACCGAGCGCCTGCAATGTGATAGGCCGCTTCCCGCACATACGGTTGACTATTTGAAACGTTGGTCATTTGATCTAACCGATCATTTTTTTGGCAATTTCATATGCTATTAAAAACTACCCTTGGGACGACCCCACCCCTCATCGAACCAACATACACCCCAGACACCACTATTTCTTAGGTTAGGACACTACAGCGAGATGCCATCTTGTTCCCGCGCTTATGGGCGCTGCCATCATGTTCCCGCGCTTATGGGCACCGCCATTTTGGAAAGGGGGGGTAGCAAATCCGGCTTTCCTATTGGCTCCCGCCTATGATACTGTATACTAGTTTAAGCCACGAGCTCAAGCACGAGTATTAAGACCCAAACCCAGCTACAGAAATAAACCCCGTAGTGCTACGACCATTGACCAAACGGTCCTAGTCCGACCTGAAAAGGCTATGGTACTGTGTACAAGTTCAAGCCACGAGTTCAAGCACAACTAATAAAACCCAACACAGCTACAGAAATAAGCCCCGTAGTGCTACGACCATTGACCAAGTAGGCCTAGCAAGACATGAGAAGGGTATGGTACTGTATACAAGTTCAAGCCACGAGTTCACAAGTTATAAAACCCAACACAGCTACAGAAATAAACCCCGTAGTGCTACGACCATTGCCCACGTAGGCCTAGCTTGACCTGAAAAGGCTATGATACTGTATACAAGTTCAAGTCACGAGTTCAAGCACAAGTAATAAGACCCAACCCAACTACAGAAATAAACCCCGTAGTGCTACGACCATTGACTAAGTAGGCATAGCCGGACCTGAGAAGGCTATGATACTGTATACAAGTTCAAGCCACGAGTTTACAAGTAATAAAAGCCTACACAGCTACAGAAATAAACCCCGTAGTGATACGACAACTGACCAAGTAAGCCTAGCAAAACATGAGAAGACTAAGGTACTGTATACCAGTTCATGCCACGTGTTCACAAGTAATAAAACCCAATACAGCTACAGAAATAAACCCTGTAGTGCTAAGACCATTGACCAAGTCGGCAGGGCCTGACCTGAGAAGGCTATGATACTTTATACAAGTTCAAGCCACGAAATAAAACCCAACACAGCTACAGAAATAAACCCCGTAGTGCTACGACCATTGACCAAGTAGGCCTAGCAAGACATGAGAAGGCTATGGTACTGTATACTAGTTCAAGCCACGAGTTCACAAGTTATAAAACCAAACACAGCTACAGAAATAAACCCCGTAGTGCTACGACCAGTGACCACTTAGGCCTAGCTTGACCTGAAAAGGCTATGATTCTGTATACACGTTCAAGATACGAGTTCAAGCACAAGTAATAAGACCCAACCCAACTACAGAAATAAACCCCGTAGTGCTACGACCATTGACCAAACGGTCCTAGTCCGACCTGAAAAGGCTATGGTACTGTATACAAGTTCAAGCCACGAGTTCAAGCACAAGTAATAAGACCCAACCCAGCTACAGAAATAAACCCCGTAGTGCTACGACCATTGACTAAGTAGGCATAGCCGGACCTGAGAAGGCTATGATACAGTATACAAGTTCAAGCCACGAGTTCACAAGTAATAAAACCCTACACAGCTACAGAAATAAACCCCGTAGTGATACGACAATTGACCAAGTAAGCCTAGCAAAACATGAGAAGACTATGGTACTGTATACTAGTTCATGCCACGTGTTCACAAGTAATAAAACCAAACACAGCTACAGAAATAAACCCCGTAGTGCTACGACCATTGACCACTTAGGCCTAGCTTGACCTGAAAAGGCTATGATTCTGTATACAAGTTCAAGCCACGAGTTCAAGCACAAGTAATAAGACCCAACCCAACTACAGAAATAAACCCCGTAGTGCTACGACCATTGACCAAGTAAGCCTAGCAAAACATGAGAAGTATATGGTACTGTATACTAGTTCAAGCCACGTGTTCACAAGTAATAAAACCCAATACAGCTACAGAAATAAACCCTGTAGTGCTAATACCATTGACCAAGTGGGCAAGGCCTGACCTGAGAAGGCTATGATACTTTATACAAGATCAAGCCACGAGTTCACAAGTAATTAAACCCAACACAGCTACAGAAATAAACCCCGTAGTGCTACAACATTGACCAAGTAGGCCTAGCAAGACATGAGAAGGCTATGGTACTGTATACTAGTTCAAGCCACGAGTTCACAAGTAATAAAACCCAACACAGCTACAGAAATAAACCCTGTAGTGCTACGACCATTGACCAATTAGGCCTAGCCTGACCTGAGAAGGCTATGATACTGTATACAAGTTCAAGCCACGAGTTCACAAGTAATAAGACCAAACCCAGCTACAGAAATAAACGCCGTAGTGCTACGACCATTGACCAAGTAGGCCTAGCAAGACATGAGAAGGCTATGAGACTCTATACAAGTTCAAGGCATAAGTTCAAGCACAAGTAATAAGACCCAACCCAGCTACAGAAATAAACCCTGTAGTGCTACGACCATTGACCAAGTAGGCCTAGCCTGACCTGAGAAGGTTATGATACTGTATACTAGTTCAAGCCACGAGTTCACAAGTAATAAAACCCAACACAGCTACAGAAATAATCCCTGTAGTGCTACGACCATTGACCAAGTGGGCAGGGCCTGACCTGAGAAGGCTATGATACTGTATACAAGTTCAAGCCACGAGTTCACAAGTAATAAAACCCAACACAGCTACAGAAATAAACCCCGTAGGGCTATGACCATTGACCAAGTAGGCCTAGCAAGATATGAGAAGGCTATGGTACTGTATACTAGTTCAAGCCACGAGTTCACAAGTAATAAAACCCAACACAGCTACAGAAATAAACCCTGTAGTGCTACGACCATTGACCAAGTAGGCCTAGCCTGACCTGAGAAGGTTATGATACTGTATACTAGTTCAAGCCACGAGTTCACAAGTAATAAAACCCAACACAGCTACAGAAATAAACCCTGTAGTGCTACGACCATTGACCAAGTAGGCCTAGCCCGACCTGAGAAGGCTATGATACTGTATACAAGTTCAAGCCACGAGTTCACAAGTAATAAAACCCAACACAGCTACAGAAATAAACCCCGTAGTGCTATGACCATTGACCAAGTAGGCCTAGCAAGACATGAGAAGGCTATGGTACTGTATACTAGTTCAAGCCACGAGTTCACAAGTAATAAAAGCCCAACACAGCTACAGAAATAAACCCTGTAGTGCTACGACCATTGACCAAGTAGGCCTAGCCTGACCTGAGAAGGTTATGATACTGTATACTAGTTCAAGCCACGAGTTCACAAGTAATAAAACCCAACACAGCTACAGAAATAAACCCTGTAGTGCTATGACCATTGACCAAGTAGGCCTAGCCCGACCTGAGAAGGCTATGATACTGTATACTAGTTCAAGCCACGAGTTCACAAGTAATAAAACCCAACACAGCTACAGAAATAAACCCTGTAGTGCTACGACCATTGACCAAGTAGGCCTAGCCTGACCTGAGAAGGTTATGATACTGTATACTAGTTCAAGCCACGAGTTCACAAGTAATAAAACCCAACACAGCTACAGAAATAAACCCTGTAGTGCTACGACCATTGACCAAGTAGGCCTAGCCCGACCTGAGAAGGCTATGATACTGTATATAAGTTCAAGCCACGAGTTCACAAGTAATAAAACCCAACAGCTACAGAAATAAACCCCGTAGTGCTATGACCATTGACCAAGTAGGCCTAGCAAGACATGAGAAGGCTATGGTACTGTATACTAGTTCAAGCCACGAGTTCACAAGTAATAAAAGCCCAACACAGCTACAGAAATAAACCCTGTAGTGCTACGACCATTGACCAAGTAGGCCTAGCCTGACCTGAGAAGGTTATGATACTGTATACTAGTTCAAGCCACGAGTTCACAAGTAATAAAACGCAACACAGCTACAGAAATAAACCCTGTAGTGCTACGACCATTGACCAAGTGGGCAGGGCCTGACCTGAGAAGGCTATGATACTCTATACAGGTTCAAGGCATGAGTTCAAGAACAAGTAATAAAACCCAACACAGCTACAGAAATAAACCCCGTAGTGCTACGACCATTGACCAAGTGGGTAGGGCCTGACCTGAGAAGCCTATGATAGTGTATACAATTTAAGCCACGAGTTCAAGCACAAGTAATAAGACCCCAACCCAGCTACAGAAATAAACCCCGTAATGATACGACCATTGACCAAGTGGACAGGGCCTGACCTGAGAAGGCTAAGATACTCTATACAAGTTCAAGGCATGAGTTCAAGCAGAAGTAATAAGACCCAATCCCAGCAACAGAATTAAATCCCATAGTACTATCACTATTGACCACATAGGCCTAGCAAGATATGAGAAGGCTATGGTACTGTATACAAGTTCAAGCCACGAGTTCACAAGTAATAAAACCCAACACAGCTACAGAAATAAACCCCGTAGTGCTACGACCATTGACCAGATTAAGATTAAATTAAAAATGAGGGTATTTTGGAAGAAATGAAGTTATAACAGTCGAGGATGCAGGCTCCAAGCCCAAGTAATAAGCCCCAGCCTAGCTACAGAATTAAACCGTGCACTGCGGTGACCTTTTATCAAACAGGGCTAGTCTGACCTATATCTAAGTCGACAAGTTTCTTACAAACGAGATAAAGTCCGTAGATGGTCTAATCACAGCAAGCCACAACCTAGCACCAGAACTAAACCTTGCAATACTATTGCCATTAGACCAAGCAGGGCTAGTCTGACCGATATCTAAGTCGACAAGTTTCTTACAAACGAGATAAAGTCCGTAGATGGTCTAATCACAGCAAGCCACAACCTAGCATCAGAACTAAACCGTGCAATACTATTGCCATTAGACCAAGCAGGGCTAGTCTGACCGATATCTAAGTCTACAAGTGTCGTACAAACAAGGTAATGTCCGTTGGTCTTATCACAGCAACCTATTTATTCTTACTATTTAGGATAAAAGAAAATTTGTAACATTTTGAGAAGCCACTTCAATGAACTAAGTTTCACACTGTTTCAATCTAAATTTGTTGTTTGCTTAGCAACATTTTAACAATTGGTACAGTATTGTTACATAAATGTAAGCTATTTTTATAAGAAATATCGATATTATAAATGATTCATACCTCTACAGGGACGTTTTTTAGTGAATGTTTTAAAAACTGATAATAATTTTGTTTTTGGTGGCCTTATGTTTAAAATGACCCTACTATTTTTTTTGTACTCTCTTAACATTATTTTGTAAATTAATAATAAATTTGTTAAGGTATTCAAATGAGTACACAGCTCACATGTAGGCCTGTTTTATTTCAGAATGTTACCCACTTCTGCTTCATGTCAAAGTTGAGTATATTAACAATTGCATTACATCAGACTTTCTCTTTTGATAAAATCAAACTTACTGCAGTAAATTTAAGTACTTGTATAGCATTTAAGTATAACAGCAATGCAGTTATTAAATATCACTATTAATAATTTTATAAAACCAACCTACTTATATTGTAAGGCTTTTGTAAAGGAGTCAACAAAATAAATTATGTACGAGTAGATAAAAGTAGCTTTATTTTAAATCTAAATAATTGATTTTATGTAGATAAACCAAAAAATACAATTGTATACAAACTCAAATATTTGAATGTTCTTATTTGCTGTAGTTAAATGAAAAAAAAATTGTAGCAAACCTTAACGCTCAAAACTCAATACACAACAACCATTTCAGAAAATGGTACTGTGATAAAATAAAAAATGAACTTAAACAAATGTAGTTAGTTACATAAATAAACATGTTGGAAACATTTCAGAAAATTTTAGTTATGAAACAATTTATTTATAGCTACATAAGTTCAGTGTAGGCTGTCAAAGGCTTCTGTAATGGAAGTTTGCCATACACTCAGGGCAAGTAGGAACTTCACGTTTGCTGGACTTGTACCTTGTGCGGCTTTTGCAGTTTTTCTCTCGGCCCTCAATGGAACGCTTTTTGACGGAAAGTGACCTTCGCCATCCAATCGTTAACTGCCTGTTACACCTGGTCGACATGTTTTTTTTAATGGTGGTGTAACAGTAGGTGGTCGACCAATATTTTCCTTTTTCAGAGAGGTCTGAATCAATGAGTTAGCTATGGCTGCCTTGAAATCCAAGAATGACATGTTAGATGACACTTTTTGTTTTTGAACAATCCACGCATTGACCATAGCAACGTTGCGAAAATTAAAAAAAAGTCCGAAGATAAAATCTTTTACTTTTCATAACATTAGGGTAGTGAGCAATCATACTGTCACTAAGGTCCACTCCTCCTATGTATCGGTTGTATATGGCTACACAATGGGGCCTATCCACCATGATGTTTTTTTTCCAATTTTTCCCACCTCTTTATCTTTAGGCCAGTAAATGATGAACTTAAATAAACAAGTTATGTGTCCTTCCTCTGTAATATGGTAATATTGTTTTCAGAAGTAGCAACATTATTCTTTCCCCTCTCTTCCTTTGCATGTTTTTTGGTTTGTGTAAGAACAGAATTAGCTCCATAAAGCCTGTCAGATCGGACCACTCCTACAACATGTATCTCATTTTCCACCAGTCTTTTAAGAAGCTTGTAGCTTACAAACAGACTATCTAGAAAACGTTTATGGTTCAGTCCACCAATACCTGAGCACATTTTTAGGACAGTATCACTTATCATACCAATATCTGTGTCTGCAGTCTCATCTCTTTTCCCTTGATACAATTTAAAATTGGATACATACCCATTGGATGCAGCCAACATCCAAACTTTGAATCTCTACATTTTTATTTCTTCTGTAGGTACTGTTTCCCTCGTGAACGCCCTTTGAATGGGATAATTGCCTCAACTTCCAAATTTCCGGAGGTGTCATTACTTCCTCAAAGGTTATTGCTAAGGTGTCAAGTACCTGTCTCAACTTGATAAAGATGTTTTTGTAATTCTTGGGAATCTGTTTTGTCATTGTCGACAAAATGAAATAATGTTTTGATTTTTTCGAAACGTTTTAATGGCAATATCAGCAATCAAGTACATCCGGAGGGAAGGTAATGATGACCAATACATACGATAGTTGGGATAGTGTATGTATGACATTATGATATTAGTTCCCCAAAACACCTTTATTTATTCACTACTGGTTGTAAATTCTGGATCCCTTCTAAGTGAGGCGGAACGAGTTGTCTCTCTTGACATAGTATCGAATAATTCTTCTGGGAAAATATTTAAAAAGAAATGCAAAGGTGTGACGTGTTATTTTGTAACATTAATTCTTAAGGAATTAATGATGATGTTAAATATTGCAGTGATTTGTTACATAATTAATTAGTTGACCTGCAATGTCAAATGTTTATTGAATATTAGAATGATGTGTTAAATAAATAATTTTAAACAACAAACTTTTAATTTACATAAATAAAATTCTACTTCAATAAAGAAACATGAAAATACAAATAAATTTTACGCTTGAAATGTTACGTTACTTGCAGATTTTACAAAGTTTACAGAATTAACTTATCAGACCTTTATATGTTAAAAAAATCAATGGCAGAGCTCCTAAAATCCATTTGAAATTGCTTTGCGTATTTAGAATACATTTAATTTGTCTTTTCGACTTTAAAATCTTACTACATTACACAAATGATTTACACTTTCCCCATGTTAAACTGAAAACTGGCATTGTCTTGCCGTAAACGATTAAAGTTAATATTAAATGTTATCCTTTTTATCACATTATGTTTTAAAGTTACGGCTTAGCTGTATTTTAAACAAGCTGAAGTAGCAAACATCGTTCCGGTACTGATCTCGGCATTCTGCGTGTTGTATAAGTCCTCTCGGTATTCGGAATCTCGCCCAGGCGCTGCGTCTTAAGGCAGCAACATTTCTTCTAACAAAAAAGGTGAATTTTAAATAAAATCTACTACATGTAAAACAAAAGGCATTCCTTGCTCTCCGCCCTCAATAAGGCCCGTCTTGCTTTACATATCGGTGACGAAAGAGGACCACACGACGCGAGTATCTTAACTACCCGCACCCGTGCTGCGCACATAGTTGTTCTGGTTTCTAAACATAGATGTCAGGCTTAACTATGGACTTTAATTTAAAATTTAATATTTTTTTATACTACTTTATATTTTAATATTTTTTTTCTCACGTTTGTTTTCTGAATCTGTATTTAATATGTAAAATTACATTAAAATAATGTTAAAAAGGGCTTTCATTAGCACGAAGTTCACTTAGATTGAAAGTCATTCGACCACGAAATTCTGGAACGTTACTAATAAGATCATTGTCTTTTAGGAACCATTTGAGATAAACAAATTTGAGTTTCTTATGTAGGCCAAAACGAAGATTAAGCCTACTTTGTGTATTGTTATTGGTTGTCTTGGTTTTGACTTTGTTTTTCTGCAAGAGAGCTACACTTGCCTCTAGGTTTTCACTGTTTTGCAATTTCTTTTTTCTTATAACTGGCAGAATTAATATCAGACCTATCTGAAATGAATACAACTTGAGAGCTTGAGGATATTAGACCAGATCTGATGAGCATTGTGCGATATTAGGATGAGATGAGGCTGGAGTACTGGTGAGAATGTGGTTGACAGATTTATCATAGTCTTATGGCAGTGTGAGTTCATCCAGCAAATTTCACGGTGTCACAAGATCATTTGCGATTTTATTTTTAGAGAGAATATGGTTAGTAGGCAAATTTACCTGTAAAATTAATAGTGTATCTAGTATTAGCATGTCAGATGTAGCATGGTTTTGATCACCGCCCGAGTTGTTTCTTTCATAGCTACCTTCTTGAACTAAAACACCTTCATCGATTATTTCATATGCACCTTCTTGAACTGAAACACCTTCTTAGTTGATAAAATCTTCAGAATTTACATGGTGGTTTATTTCCACTGTGGTTTCAAAAGACGTGATATTTTAATTATCCCCATCTTCAAAATTGTTGCGATTGTCTTCTTCAAACGTAGCTCCTGGTACTTGAAAATCATCATCTGGTAGATCCTCAAGCAAGTGTGATTGTAACTCAGGAAACCTATCAGTTTGATCTTCATCCGTATCCTCTTCTAAATCATTATCACTTTCTTGGTCTAAAGAGTTTGGGTCTTCTAAATTTGATAAAATGAGTTCTATTAAGTTGTGTTTATTTGCTATGTTCAAATATCTATCGATTTTACATAAAACACTGCTTCTAGCTACTGTTAAATAAAGGAAAAATCGTAAAATGCATTTGTATTGCAAACATTAATTTATTGGTTTCAAACCTTAATATTTCATGTTATTTGTAAAAAATATACAATTCACGAAATAAACTCATATTTATTGTCCGATTTAAAATTATAGACCCCTGAGTTTAAAGTGCCATGGAATGTAAACAAAAAAAGATATCAATATGAGAGTTGCATTGAAATTTTTGTAATTTAGGTATGCGTTTATGCATGTAAAAAATATTTTTTCTAACTATAACTTCCTATTTATTTATTAGTTGGAATAAAAAAAGTACCGGTTATTGTGTGCTTTTCAACCAAGCCGTAACTTTAAAAAATCATAAGTCAACAATTTAAACTCCGATCGAAACCAAATTTTAACACAATATAGCTACATCAGTTCTTTAATTTTTAATATAATTTTATAATTTTATGTTGTTAGAAACAAAAGTTGTTATTAAATTTCCAAGATAACATTTTCTCTTGACAGAACAGACGGAAAAATTTGACTTTTCTTGCGTTATGTAGATTTTACAGTAACTAACTTGGATGTGTTATGTGGTAAACTACAACGAAACAGGTTTAATTTATACGACGATTTATTTGAAGAGGAATCTTGATTTACCGAGGACGGCTCTTTCTTGACGTGACTCGCTTAGCGCTCGGCAGCCAGAGGTGCGGTGTTGCCACGATGACACGGCCAGCGATCACTGGACTAGGCCGCCCGCTATTAACGTAGGTTTTGTTAGCCTTTTTATTTTATATTTTTACCATTTTCCATCACCTTTTCCCATGAGGGCTTTGGACCTCCAACGGCAGGTTTAAAAAAATGGTACAGTATTTACAAATATTTCCAACAAAGTAATTTAATTTTGCTATATACAGTTACCTAACAACTTTACTTATATAAGTATCATCTTCTGATTCGTCTTATTTTTAATATTTACAAAATACTGTAGTTGTATATTATACAGTTTCTTATGTTTCATCTGCTGACTCGTCTTATCTTTCATATATACAAAATAGTTAAATATTATATAATATTTTGAATTCCATCTGCTGAATCGCCTTGTCTGTAATATTTACAAAATAGTTGAGTAATATACAGTTTCTTGATTTATATCATTAATCAAAAAGTCTCATCATCGGCTGACTCGTCATATTCTGAAGATTCAGATTTCTCTCCTAGTAATATATCCAAAGGTTGCAATGCGTCACACTGTGGAAATATTTCAACCCTAGTTGGAATTCCCGGGCGATTTACCGCGTCACCGTGGCAACACCGCACATTTGGCTGCCGAGCGCTAAGCGAGTCACGTCAGAGTCACGTCCTCGGTAAATCAAGATTCCTCTTCAAATAAACATCGTATAAATTAAACCTGTTTCGTTGTAGTTTACCACATAACATATCCAAGTTAGTTACTGTAAAATTTACATAACGCAAGAAATGTCAAATTTTTCCGTCAGTTCTGTCAAGAGAAAATGTTATCTTGGAAATTTGATTACAACTTTTTTTTTCTAACAACATAAAATTATATGAAAAATTAAAGAACCCTTGTAGCTATATTGTGTTAAAATTTGGTTTCGAAAACTGGTACGAAAACCGGTACTTTTTTTATTCCAACTAAAAAATAAATAGGAAGTTATAGTTAGAAAAAAATATTTTTTACATGCCTAAACGCCCAATTAAATTACAAAAATTTCAATGTAACTCTCATATTGATATCTTTTTTTGTTTACATTCCATGACACTTTAAACTCAGGGGTCCATAATTTTGAATCGGACAATAGTATGCCCCATTTGAGCAACTAACGCGTATGGATACATTAAACAAATACCTCTTAGCCACTTTTGAGCAATGTATACATATGAGTACAATAAGCATAGTGTCACATTTGAAACTTGTACTCAAATGAATACAGATATTAAATTAACGATTGCGTTTTTATTTGTAATATATTAAGTAATATTAGTTATTATTACCAAACATACAGTTTAAGGTATCAAAAACAAAAATTAATAAGTGTATACTTACAATACATATGCATTTCGCAAAACTGGAAATTTTCACAATCCACTCCCTTCACCATAACCTCACAACGTTTACAACCACTGAACACACAGCTGACTAGTAGCCTAGTGGAGGGAAAACCAGTCAACGATACTAGCATTTGTGAGGTTAATCTACTTAAATAATGTCTTTCAGCAGATCTGAATGCCCATTAAATATAAAATAAAATTACCTAAAGTTAATGTACCCATATATGCTTTGCTCCTTGAAGAGGTTAAAGATGCGGTATGCGACACAATTGCTGCACGCAACTATGTCAGCTATAATTTAATAATACAACACTCAGCTTTTGTTTTGAAAATAAAACAAGACCTGTACTATTAAGAAGATGAGGCTATACACTTTCTTTTCTATACATAATACATCTATTTAGAATGTTTTATTATCCTGAAACATAACTTTAACTATATAGATGCTCAGTGAGACTGCAAAAATTGGATATTGCTTCTGCCTAAAGTCTCCCTATTTTCAAAATAATTTTTGGAAGTCAACTCCGGCCCTGTTATTTGAAAAGAGTTACTCATGCGAAAAGTAGTATTTCATCATCTTCTGAACAGTTAAATATTGTTCGGGTTTCTACCATTTAAATTGAGTTGCGTTTTGATTCCAGTGTTAAAAAAAAACAATTTGTTGTGTATAGCATGTTGATATATCATTTTTTAATCTAAGATAATCATTAAAGACCTTAATTGAAAAGGCATACAAACAAAGCAGATTTATCGACTGTTTCCGCCTATTAATGTTAGAATGAAATGGGTTTAATATCAGGACTATCGTGGGATAATTCCTGACCCATTACGATGTGTGAGTGAACAGAGTGTCTTATGATTTTTATTGGGAAAATATTTCCATATTCTCTGGATTCAACAAGCATCCAAGTGAGTGATTATTAATTCCGAGCGTGATATTCTCTAGACAAAGGAAACCATAAGATCTTATACTTTTTAATGTCTATTTAATCCCATTTTTTAAAATAATAATTTTATTTAATCGATAAATATTGTTTTCTTAATAACAAATTCTAAACCAGCCCTATTATCCTTTAACTGCACAAGCTGGTATGTCTACTATTTAATCCCTATTACAATCTGTATAGACTACCTCAACATATTTACAGATGTAATAAAAGTAATACAACATGAGAGATAGGCATAAGTTTTCCTCAATAAGATTCATAAGGCCTAATGGCAAAAGCTTAGTTGAATAGTCAAGAGAAACTCTGCCGTAAAATCTCACTCTGACAGTGTAAGTTTTTAAGACCTATTCCGGTATCCCATTAAGACAGACATCTCAACGTGAGTCCTGTCTGGCCAATAGATATTGGCCACCGACAGTCTCGAACAATAAGCCATTTCAATAACGTAATATCTTCTAGTAATATCTTATCACTAGAACAGATATAGACGACAAACTATCGAGTGTGGAAAATAAACACTAATGCAGGGTTCAAGTTGCAGACAAACAATACAATAGGGTAAGAATTATCGTCCCTGCAAACATAGGATATTTAGTTGCACGGTCAAACTATTCTCTTGTAACATAATAATTTAGTAAGGCTAAAATTAACACGAAAGATCAGAGTCCTGTAGGCCGCACGGAAATAGATTCCGTCAACGAAAGGAAAAGGAAAATAGGAAATGAATACTTTGGTTCTTTGGACACTCCAACATACAAACCAAACAACAAAATAATAAAATATCTTAATAACACAAACCACAAAACAAATACAGAAAAACGTAACCTATCAGGAGTTTACAAAATTACATGTAACGACTGCAATGCATTATACATAGGGAAAACGACCAGATCATTTAAAATAAGATTTGAAGAACATTACAGAGCATTCAAAAATAAAAATACAAAAGTATCAAATGTTGCAGCACACCTAATATCACATAAACATGAAATAACAAACTACGAAATTAACCTAAAAATACTTGAAATAAATAATAACCCAATAGAATTAAACTCACTAGAAAAATACCACATTGGTAAAGAAAACACACAACAATTTAATGAACCTACAGACAAGACATACTATATAAAAACATCATACACGCAGATCAAGAAAAAATGCGTGTAGCGTCAACAAATACCAACATCACGGACCGAACATCTACACCAGAAAAATAATCAGTGATTCGACAATGGTGAAGTAACCGAAAGGTGCCTCACCACAACAAGGTAAAATTATTGCACTTAGTGGTGGATAAAAGTATTTACAATAGTAATTTATCAACTTCATATATAAATAAATTTATGATTTCGAATATGTAATATGATGTTTTTAAAAATTACAACTCTCAAATGCCTCCCTTTATAATCCAATTTAAACAGAGAAATCGTTAAACGAATATAGGTAATAAGAGAAATGACTTTGGAAAACAAAGATTACTTTAGCTGTCTGTTTTACAAGAAAAATTTGTAGACAACCTATAAAACCAGTTAGTTTTATTACCAGCTACTATATATATAAGAGATTGAAAAAGATGCATGTCATTGCGTTGGAGCAATAACAAATAGAAAATATAGACCGTAGTCGTAAATAGAACATGTAAACTGAAGAAATATTTTAAATAATACTGCAAGCGCCTGTAGAGCAATGCGATAATAATCCGTGTGTTGCGCGTCTTGTGAATTTTGCACTTCAGTTGAACTTCATATCAATGATGTACAATTGATCGTCGTGTGAGTTGGCAAGTTGACCGAGACATAAGATGGTTTTTAAATGTTGATTAATTGAAATGTTGGTCATTTAAATTACCCTAGATTAGGTTAATATGTTTCATTTCTAAAAATGTATTAAGACCTGAATGTCTTTTGTCACAATCATAACTGTCACTTTTTCGTAACACTTTTACAATTGAATACATTGACACATTGTTATAGACTACAGCACTAGCTAGTTTAAAAGAAATAGGTCACGTTTAACATATGAGATTTTTTGGCTTTTGTTTTATATCTTGACAAAAAAATTTTATTAGGCCATATAGATATAATTATAATTTTATAATTTCTTTCTAATTATAAGCAATTCATTGAAAAATAATCTTACATCTAAGTCTCTAGTTAACAAAAAGAAAATGTAAGAAAACATAAACAACTGCAATAATCGTCCCAAAGGGAATTTAGCTCATCTTAATTCTTACGTTTTACAAGTTATGTCTTCCTCTGGGCATTTTTTAATTTTGGAACGTCTCTGGTTGGAAGAGCTAATTGTAATGTATACAAATATCACAAGCAAACCCGAGTGGTACGATATTATATTACAACAATTAACTGCTTCAAGTCATATTTACAATCACGACCTACTAACAGTTTTACAAGAGCTGTCAAAGTAAGAAATCATGTGCCCAGTGACATAATATAGCAATTTTTACTACGGTTATCCGAATTTAGCTGTAATCGTCTCGATTATATTTCACTGTAAAACGAAACTACTTGAGTTAAAAGAAAGGCGTATGTTTCCGTTTGTGATGAAATTTTTTTGTTCACAAACTAAAAAGGGCCTAGCAAACATTTATTAACGTATAATATCATAAACACTTACTTCATTTATACCTAAATACTTTATTTACTTTTGCCTAAGAGTAAAGGTCACTAAGCTTAGAGGAGGTTATGAGTCATATAATACTAGACCATAAGAATCTAAATATTTCTCTGAATGTAAATAAATATACGGTAAACATCTATATATTAGCAGAAAGCCGTTGTTTTATAATAAGGATAAAACGTACATTTATTTCTAAAATATCCTCAGATGCTATTTGAAATAATTAACAACTTGGAAACGTGACAATATATATATATACATCCCGCTATCAATATGGCAGCATTTTATTTTGCAACCATATGGCAGCCACTTGAAAGAGAGGAGTATAAATGTTTTTCGTCGTGTATAATTTATTTCTAATAAACATGATACTACTCCATGTACTTTAATTTTATAAAATCTTGAAAATACAAAATTGACTGAAGTACTATCAATACGGCAGCATTTCATTTAGGCATCAATATGGCAGCCAGTGTATATTTTCGTTCAGTCTAATAACAATATGGCAGCCGGTGTGTATATTATTCCCACGCTACTAACTATACGAGAACCAACAGTGTTGCCACTATGGTGCTACTATTTGACTAGTCAAATGTTTAGACTCTAAGACACGTGTGTGTAATCACGGTAAAAACACAAACATTAGTATGGCCCTTCTTCATTTCAGCTGGCCAATTATTTACTCAACTCACATAAGTCTTAGTTGTTAGTTTTCATAAACGTGTACAACTATCGAAAGCTGACGGGAATACATGTGTGTGCCTCTACAGGAGTAGCAAAAGGATCAATAAGGGTAAAATATAGGAACAAAAAAAAAGCTAGGAAATAATCAATTGGGATGTTTTTAAGGATGCTGAGTCCACTACTGTGAACAAAATTAAACGGGGATGAACGGGTGGGGCTCTATAGGAGTTATAAAGGAGGATTTTGACTTGGGGTCAAAATGACAAAAGGCAAAAAAAAAACAATGGAAAATGATCACTCGGGGGGTTTTAAAGGTGGTGAGTCTTTTACCGTTATCGAAAGTCAATGGAGATACACGGATGATCCTCTATGGCAGTAGCAAATGATGAATTGGAGTATAAATGTGAGAAGGCAAAACAAAGCTAGAGTATGATCAATCGTAGTGTTTTTTAGGTTGCTGAGTCCAATACAGTCTTCCATATTAATCGGGAATGCACGGGTGTGGCTCTACGGAAGCAGAAAAGGGGTGAATTGGGGTAAAATTGTCAGAAGGTAAAAAAACAATTGAAAATGAACATTCGGGTGGTTTTTAATGGTGCTGAGTCGTTTACCGTAATCGAACGTCAATGTGAATATACGGGTGACCCTCTATGGGAATAGCTAATGATGAATTGGGGGTATAATTGTGAGAAGGCAAAAAGAAACTAGAAAATGATCAATCGTAGTGTTTTGGAGGGTACTGAGTCCCATACCACCTTCAATATTAAACGGAGATGCTCGGTTGTTGCTCTACGAGAGTAGGAAATTGGTAAATTGGGGTAAAATTGTCAGAAGGCAAAAAAACAATTGAAAATGATCATTCGAGTGGGTTTTAATGGTGCTGAATCTTTAACCGTTATCGAACGTCAATGGGGATACACGGGTGACCATCTATGGGAGTAGCAAATGATGAATTGGGGTATAGATATGAGAAAGCAAAAAAAAAACTAGAAAATGATCAATGGTAATGTTCTGGAGGGTGCTGAGTCCAATACCGCCTACAATATTAAACGGGGATGCTCGGTTGTTGCTCTACGAGAGTAGAAAGGGGTAAATTGGGGTAAAATTGTCAGAAGGCAAAAAAACAATTGAAAATGATCACTCGGGGGGTTTTAAAGGTGGTGAGTCTTTTACCGTTATCCAAAGTCAATGGAGATACACGGATGATCCTCTATGGGAGTAGCAAATGATGAATTGGAGTATAAATGTGAGAAGGCAAAACAAAGCTAGAGTATGATCAATCTTAGTGTTTTTTCGGTTGCTGAATCCAATACCGTCTTCCATATCAATCGGGAATGCACGGGTGTGGCTCTACGGGAGTAGAAAAGGGGTGAAGTGGGGTAAAATTGCCAGAAGGCAAAAAAAACAATTAAAATGAACATTCGGGTGGTTTTTAATGGTGCTGAGTCGTTTACCGTAATCGAACGTCAATGTGAATATACGGGTGACCCTCTATGGGAATAGCAAATGATGAATTGGAGGTATAATTGTGAGAAGGCAAAAAAAGCTAGAAAAAGATCAATCGTAGTGTTTTGGAGGGTGCTGAGTCCAATACCGTCATTAAAAGCTAATGGGAATATGAGGGTGTGGTTCTACGGGAGTAGAAAGGGTGGTTAATTTTTATGAAAATGTCAGATACTAGAAAAATGTCTAGTAAAATAATACTCTGGGTTTGTAAGGGGTGACTCCAATTTCGTCATCGAAAGTCAAGGATAACGCACGTGTGAATTTTCGAGAGTGCGATTCCAGACACTGTTAAAAAATAGCGGGAAAGTGTGATTAGTCATATGTTTGGAACGGAAGATGAGTGGAAGCTAGGCACAATCATAAATATTAGATTATTCATTCTTATCATCAGCTGTCGTAATCTGTAAGCAAGTTAGACAGATTGTAATGTATTTTATTTAGCTCATGCAGTTCCAAATAAAACGAGTGTAGGCCTACTTTTCTTGTTTCAATTTTGTTTTACCTTCTAGCTCCTAATATACTTGTGCGACAAGTCGTTTGCGAATAAGATATTGAACCATGTAATAGATTAGTCAATATTCTATTTTACAACCACTGTTGAACTTATCTCTAATTTTAATTGTTTAATTTAAAATCATTGGGTTATGAATATTTCTTATACAAGTGTATAATAGAGAAATAAAATTCTATTTACTGTTGTCTTTATAAAAAAAAAAGAATAACCAATAATAATGTTTTTTTCAAATTAAATGTTAATGTCATATTTGTAATGTGGAGCATACATTTAGTTGCAATGATTTCGGGTTATCACTAAAGCATTTTACGGACAAAAATTATAATAAGATATTACGTCAGACCACTTGAGCTGAGGGTCCGGGATGTAATGAAATTTTGTATTTCAAGTGATTTCTACTATATTTTATTACACTTTCAAAGATATATGATATTTTTGTCATTAATAACATAATATATATTTTTTTTCATCCAAAATAAACAAAAATTGTTACAAAAATATAAATAATGTAGCAAAGAAACGAAACTTAATATACAAAATTGTGTAGATATAATATGAAATTAAGAATGAAATAATAATTGCAAATTTTATATTACTTATAACACTAGTTAACTAAATGACTAATAAATATAAAACGAGAAAATATATTAAAAGGAAAACCTTGTGTTTAAACAAGTATTTATTTTTCTTTACCTATATATATATATATATATAGAGAGAAAAAAAGTAACAAAAAAATATAAACCTAAAAACTAATTAATTAATGAAGAAATAGTTTTAAAAATCAACTTCGATGAAGGTAAAAACATTGAGTACAACTTCATTAATCCAGATATTGTGGCTGAAACTGAAGACGCACCTGGCAACCAACACCACCTATAAGTCCCTATCAAGCCCATGCCACGGGGATTAACAAACACTGTGTCTGTGTGGTGTTCAATTTCTGCGACGAATTATTGTAAAGGCCAATTTACATCTGTTCTAATTTAGCTTAGACGTAATGGCGATACATTTCTTACTTTATTTCAAAAACTTCTTCGATATATTGTATCACCTTTACCTCAGGTAGGTAACCAGAAAAATCTACCTTTATTGTACATTGTAAATAAAAGAAGGCTTTTATTTGGTCGAATCTCATCTAATGGTAATTTCTTGCTCACGTAGGCCCATTGAACACGTCTATATTTTATAGGTTCAAACGAGCACAAATTACCATTTTTCGGGTAAAAAAATTAAACATTGAAATAATAGTATTTCTGTACTTACGACAGCCAAATGTAACCAAAAACTGTAAGGATATAGTTCTTCGCAATGTATATTACATTGTAGCTAGGCATCACGGTGAAAAACGTTTTCGCTAAGCAATGTAAAACATCTCTTTTATTTATCCACCATATTTGATTTGTCATAAGTTGTTATAGGTACAAATGTGTTTCAGTAAAGACCTATTTTTTCTAAAAGTTCTTCTTTAACTACATTCATTAAATTTTCCTGGTAGTCGTTGTTGGCAGGTGAAAACATTTCTTTAATTGCTCCCTTAGATATTTTCTGAAAGAATGACATTTCACCTTGATTGTGATGTTACTTTCATCAAGACGCGTTGAATGCACTTGAAAATATATCTGATAAGATTTAAGTATATTTTAATCTTCTTCTTTAATTCTATCTTTAACCGTATCCCTCCTGGCTCGCATATCTACAATTTGATTTATTATTATTATTATGGTGAAATAATTTACAAATATTTTGGCGAATATAGCTGAGGAACCAGTCTTCAAAAACTAGCTGTAAAATAGCGTTATGCAGAGTGACATAATAAAATTAGTCTCTATGATGGTATTTCTTGTTAAAAAAACAAGACGTAAAAGATAATGACTGTTTTGTAGATTTTTTCACTTTAAAAAATCTCTCCGTTCTTCGGTTGACATGTTAAATACATTTTTATAGTTAATATCAGAATGATTTTAGTTCGTTCGGCTGTGTCTGATCTCAAGACAAAGTCTGCTAATACTCAATCACTTCTCAAAACTGTCTTCTTTGTTTATATATTTTACGAATCCTACCACTAGTTTGTAATAACTCCTAATTACAGACTTAATATTTCAATTTGAATATTCTCTATTCTTCGTTGATAGAAAATTACTTCAGTTAAGCAACCTTAACCAAGAGCTTATATAACGTTTTGTAGTCAATCTTTAGACGTTGATAATCATAAATATCTACTACCGATGATCACGGTAATTTTTCACTATACATTATATTTACTGATAATCTCGTTTTATTTTTATGGTAGGCGAACAAAAAGACTATCTACGATCAAAACATTGGGCGTCCCGATAAAGATTACAACGGGCATCGGCTTTTTTTTAGCTATAATTGCCGATACTTAGTATGGTATTCATATCGTATGGTATCCTCGCTAGCAAGATTCAGTACAGTAGTCTTGAAGAGCCAAGCAACATTAATTTATGTATGTACTGTAATCAATAAAGTTCTACATACGTATTTTGTGCATTCTTAATTATAGTATTAGGGTTCATTAGAACTCCTGTTTCTAGTGTACAGGAAGCTATTTCCGTGTAATCCAAGTCTTCGGTAATCCGACAGTGTCTCGGTGCCATCTACCTCGAATTATCCATGCACTATTGTATTTGTTTCCGTACCAATGATCACCATACTTGAACCAGTTTTTCATGCAACTCTAAAGTGAGTGAAAATCCCATAGACATTAAAGTTACTCTTGGGACTAGAATATCGAGGATAAACATAATAGATTAATTACATTGCTTACTGAAAACGTCTTGATTCCTAGCTACACTGCAATATACATTGGGAAGAACTATATATCCTTACATATAATCTTCAGAGATGTAGAAATAAAGAATTTTAAATATTTACCATTGCTTAAACCGCCTGTAGTGCTCTCTAGTTTAATTGGCATGTTAACAACTATGATACATGTATCCTTAAATAAGTACTTAAAATGTTTTGCCCTTATGGTCATAGAATGTGTGTATATATCCACGTGTTCTTTCTTATCTACATTATTTATATCTTTCAAACTATTTTTGAGTATTTGGATGAAAAAAATATATATAATGTTATTATTGATAAAAATGATGTTGTATGGCCTATAAATAACGCTAGCTCTTTAATACCTTGGTCATTCATTTGGAAAAGTTGAGATATTGTTGCCAAGTGTTTCATTAGAGTCCTCGATGTAAGTACTTAAGGAATTTGTAAACATGCTATTTTAGGACATACAGCTGTGGATTCGCGACCTGATCTTGGAGAGAGCTATGCTGTGTATTTACAGACACAATTCTGATATGGAAACATAAACAGCCGACACTCCGAAAGCCATTCTGACGCGTTTGTTTACTTGATGACCAAACTCATCTTAATGGTCCGGTCAATGCATCTCGTTCTTTTCCCTTGGTGCTCTTAGATACTATAGGATCGATAAAGTATTTATTTTTTTAATTTAACTTGCTTTTCAAATTAATTGTCATATCATCTCTTTCCGATTTTAATAATATAAAAGCGACTATTATTTGCTGTATATTGTTACAATTTGGTAACATTACAAACATGTTAACACTTGTATTAACAGATGTAACACTTAATATGGCCTACGCCATATATATTCACTAAAAGTTAATACCAATGTATTCAATAAACATATTAATAAAATAAAATATAGACTACCAGCGGCTAGAGGATAGAAACAAATGTTTCCGTCTTTATACGACCATTTTGACGCTGGGAGAATACGATAAATTATTTACGTTTACGCCGTATGTAAATGAGAGAAAGGGATGGAAAAGATAGAATGCAGAAAGTCAGTTTTTCGGGCATTCGTCCACGAGAGTACTTGTCGAGTGCGAGGCTTTATCTTTGTTTGGTTTGGACCTATGTTTGTTTACACCAGACAGTTTGATATCGTAATATAAACTGACAACACTCGCACAGATGTCATTTAGGTTCATGTATACAATACAGAGATTAACGAAAGATGATTCAGTATTTATTGACCTTTAACTACCGTCCTGCACATTTCTGTCACATTAGTACTGCCGTTGTAGCTCACAGGCACGAAATTTCTAAGTGTGATTTATTGTGCGGTTTAACAATTTATCTTGCATTTACTTTATAAAAATTGTTTTTGAATATTCTGGTTGCATGTGACTAGGGTAAACGTAGTTTTATGAGATCAGTTATATTTTATTTACTAGTTGAAAACTGTAGTAAATAAAACCTTCTACAGATTTTAGCGCAGTTTAGCTAAAAAGACTTATAATCGCACGATAATAAACATACACTAATTATATCTTGTTCACTGATTGTACACACTTAACTTTATGTACAAGATAACATTTGACACATTATAAGCTTTATTTATGGAAACGCATTAGAAATAATAACTCAATTTTGACAGCAGTATTTACACAGCGGCTCAGAACATTCTAGACATATTGGCTGTTCAAAGTCAGCTTACAAAGTGTAACTAGTCCTTCTATTTTTTGTTGCTGGACAAATTCTACATTGTTTATAACAATTTATCTATACAAATAGAAAATTTGTAAATTTCTGGAGGTTGCAGTTTTTCGAATTCATCTTCATCGTCTGATGCACTTCGTTGAGATTCGGTATCATGATCTTTTACTAAATTACTTCTGCACTCTGTTGCACAATTCCCCTATTCTCTTTAATGCCTTCTAAAAGTTGGTCATTAGATACAGCACCTGAATCACTGTCTTCTTCGGATAACCCGTCGCTGATGGTCAGGCACGATGACGGTAGTTAAAGGTTAAGCTTGGAATTTGTAGATATTGGCATAATAGGTTTTCTGAATATATAAACTGATCAAGATAAGTCGATGAAATGATGTGGGTCAACAAATTCTCTTTGTCGTTTATTCTAAGTTGTATGAAGGTTGAAAAAATATAAGGTCTACTTATTTATAGTTTTTTTATTTACGGTTATAGTAGAAATTTTTCATTAACGGATGGTTGAAAAGTCATCCGCTGCCCCCGCTAACGATACCATTCTTTTTAAAAGAAAAAAAGAAAATAACACGAAAAGAGAGAAAATTAATTACCCGAAGAAGAATGAGAAAACAAACATAAATGTTTAGATAGTCTAAGTAAAAATGGAAAGAAAATATATGACAATTAGGTAGACAATATACATTATTTTAAAAATTAAATAAAAAATTTAATTTTTATAAAATTATCGATATGGGACAAACGGTTATCTTTTCAAATTGAATCGTTCGAGCATACAGTCTTTAAAATTCTTAAAGCACATGGACAGGCTGCATTGAAACACTGCTTCAAGCTATAAAGATTAGCTTGACAGACATGACGTAAACAAACGTGCTAGAACTGCTATCGGAGTGCCGCCTGTTTATATTTTCATATCACAAACATTTCTGTCAATAGATGTAGCACAGCTTCTGTCCAATACAAGGTCGCGAACCCGACTCTTTCTTTTGGTTATGTTGCATAGTTGGAAACATGCCAATTACGGGCGATTTATTGTCAATGGGATATAATCACCCCTTGGTAACCCCTTACATCTTATTTTGAAGACAAGGGACTAGGACCTTCGAAAATCTTCGAATGCCCATTTTTGGGCAATATTTTAGATTCTGGCAAGTTTTACCTCAATACACCCACAGCGACACCCGCAGTCCTATCCCGGGGTTGTACATGGCCAACTTCGGTGCTAGGATTAGACTCAGCATCATTAAAAACCCCCAGTGATCATTTTATATCGATCTCTTGGCCTCTGACCTTTTTACCCCAATTCTCCCTTTGCTACTCCCGTAGAGCCTACACCCGTCCCTCCCTGGTGTCTTTCGATGACGGCATTCAATTCAGCATCCTCAAAAACCTCCGAGTGGTAAATTACAAGTAATTTTTTGACTTTTGACATTTTTACCCCAAATCATCCCTTTGGCACTCACGTAGAGTCCCATACGTCCATCCCCGGTGACTTTCGATGACGCCATTGATATCAGCACGCTCAGAAACCCCCGAGCGGTTATGTTCCAGCGATTTTTTATACTTCTGACATTTTCACCCCAATTTACCCCTTTGCTAGTCGCGTGGAACCACACCAGTGGATCCCCGGTGACTTTCGGTGACGGCATTGAATTCCGTATAATCAAAAATTCCCGAGCTCTTATTTTCTAGTACTTTTTTGACTTTTGACATTTCTACCCCAAATCATCCCTTTGGTACTAACGTAGAGTCACAACCGTCCATCCCCGGTGACTCTAGATGACGTCATTGAATTTAGCATCCTCAGAAACCCCCGAACGGTCATTTCCCGCGATTTTTAGGCATCTGACATTTTGACCCTAATTCAACCCCATTGGTGCATGGGTTTAGCCTCACCAGTACATCCCCGGAGACTTTCGATGACGGCATTGAATTCAGCGTCCCCAAAAACCTCCGTTCGGATATTTTCCAGCGACTTTTTGACTGCTGACATTTTCACCCCAATTCACCCCTTTGGTACTCGCGTGGAACCACACCAATGCATTCCCGGTGACTTTCGATAACGGCATTGAATTCCGCCTCATCAAAATTCCCAGAGTTGTTATTTTCTAGTATTTTTTTTTGACTTTTTACATTTCTACCCCAAATCATCCCTTTGACACTTACGTAGAGTCTCATCTGTCCATCCCCGGTGACTTTCGATGGCAGGATTGAATTCAGCATCCTTAAAAACCCCCGAGTGGTTATGTTCCAGCGATTTTTTGAGTTTTGACTTTTTCACCCCAACCACCCCTTTGGTATTCGCGTGGAACTATACCAGTGGATCCCCGGCGATTTTCTGGGACGGCATTAAATTCCGCCTTACCAAAAACCCCCGAGTGGTTATTTTCTAGTTATTTTTTGACTTTTGACTTTTTTACCCCAAATCATCCCTTTGGTACTTAAGTAGAGTCACATCCGGTCCATTCCCGGTGACTCTAGATGACGCCATTGAATTTAGCATCCTAAAAAACCCCCGAATAGTAATTATCCCGCGATTCATAGACATCGGACAATTTTACCCTAATTCAACCCCTTTGGTACATGGATTTAGCCTCCCAAGTACATCCCCGGAGACTTCCGAGCGGATATTTTTCAGCGATTTTTTGACCTCTGACATTCTCACCCCAATTCACCCCTTTGGCACTCTCGTGGAACCACACCAATGCATTACCGGTTACTTTCTGTGAGGGCATTGAATTCCGCCTCATCAAATTTCCCCGAGTTTTTATTTTCTATTAATTGTTTCACTTTTGACATTTCTACCCCAAATCATCCCTTTGGTACTCACGTAGAGTCTCATCTGTCCATCCCCCGTGACTTTCGATAGCGGCATTGAATTCAGCATCCTCAAGAACCCCCGAGTGGTTATGTTCCAGCGATTTTTTGACTTTTGACTTTTTTACCCCAAATCATCCCTTTGGTACTTACGTAGAGTCACATCCGGTCCATCCCCGGTGACTCTAGATGACACCATTGAATTTAGCATTCTCAAAAACCCCCGAACGGTCATTATCCCGCTATTCTTAGGCATCTGACATTTTTACCCTAATTCAACCCCTTTTGCATATGGGTTTAGCCTCACCAGTACATCCCCGGTGACTTTCGATACGGCATTGATTTCAGCATCCTCAAAAACCCCCGATTGGTCACTTTCCAGCGATTCTTTGTCCAATTCAAATATATACATTAGGTCGTACGATTGATATCCATGTGGATGCCAGCAATGTTGCCAAGTTTGTGGCTGCCATAATGTTAGAGAATGGTTGAAATATACAGTAAATTTATATACAGTAGGCGACTATGCTGCCCCTGGCGGAAATGTTACGAACTTGTGATATACAAATCCCGTTCACTCTGCTATCAATACGAGCACCGTTTGGTTATTACAAATTATTTTTTAAAAATTCAGAACGACCATAGAACTTCCAAATACAGTATAGCTCCAATAAAACACTTCTTTTTACACTTATTGACATGGTTTTTATTTCGATTATTGTCAGAGGGTGTTACATTACCATGGATTACTATGTGGCAGCCGTATACGGCTGCCACAAGTACCCGGCTGCCAGTTTGAATGCAAAATGACCAATGTATGGTCTCCGTATTGTTAGCAGGCTGTATATATATATATATATATATATATATATATATATATATATATATATATATATATATATATATATATATATATATACCTAATTCAATATAAATGTAGTAAATCCATTTATTATCCTTTGATCAAAGTCTTCTTATATATATATATATATATGGGATTTGTTCTTGCCCGCCCAGTACCAATTCTTTAGGTCGTGGGACCTGCCCTTACTTATAGCCGACCGAGAATGGATAAAGTTTCGATTGCACCACCTGGACTGAACCAATAAGAGAGGAAACACAGGTACGAAAAACTGACCGTTTGGGAAGTTTTACTCGTCCTGAGTGGTTGTGGAGGAACCAAAAGGCACGTACAGACTGGTACCACAGGTCATAAAAAAACCTGCAGCTGGATCTGACGAAAATCATTTTGCCAAAGTCAGTGTCGGCCTCCATCGACTGCTCTAGTGCCCCCAGCTGGTTCCAGTAGTTTGGACTGGAAAACTTAAGCAGGCCTAAAATATGACAAAGATTTTATATATCCTGGCCTGAAGAGGCGATGATTTGTGTATATAACATTTCATGCCTCGCCTCCAAGCCTAACTAACAGCCTAGTTTCAGGACTAAACTTTACAGTGCAGCGACCACTGACCAAGGAAGGTTAGTCTAAACGATATCCAAGTCTACAATTGTCGTATAAACGAGTTAAAGTCCGTATATGCGCTAATCACAGCAAGCCACAATGACTTTATAACTTGTTTATTCTTATTAGTTAAGGATGGTATGTACCATTTTGTGAAGAATCTTGCAATGAAATCAGTTCGTTTCTTTTAATCTAAATGTATCATTTGCTTAGCAACAGTTTAACAATCGGCTTAGTATTGTTACATAAATTTAAACCATTTTTAATTTAAAAAAATTAACTAATATTGTAATTAAAAATAATTTAAATATATATTAGTCCTACATAAAAGAAACAAACACAACTATATTCCCTAACAATTTATTTAATTATTGAAATGAAATTTGCAACTCCCTTTCAAAGGAATAAGTACTAAACTTATCATTAAGAATGCTGTTTAAACTTAAGTTATGTATACATCAAAAAGTTTCGAAAATGTAAATAAAAATAAAGTTCCAGAGACTACTGTGAGAAGCCAAGTGCACTTTACTCTCTTTAAAACACAATATAAAACTTGCGACACACCTCGTACAGATTTCTCTCACTTATAATAATTTTTAAATATCTGTCTTATTTTCAGTACTATTTTATCTCTCTACAAGAAATTTGTTGGGGAAAATCGACATTCTACAACCCTATTGTTATTATATCCTGGTACTTTCTTCAAAACTCTATCAAATTTGTAGAGTCCATCCACCTTCTCTCTCCCTACCTCTTCTCTCTATCTTTCTCTTTTTCTCTCTCTTTCTCTCTAACAATCTATCTTTCGATATTTACCCAATTGTGTTTTGAAAAATAAATAATTTTTAAAAATTGATAATTTCACTCAATTAATAATATCAATTTCTAACTAATTAATGCGAGCGTACTCTTCGGAAACATTTATCCGGAAGAAAGGAAATCGGTGATAAAGGAGACCAGTATCTTGGAGTTTGACTTTCTGGATCTCCGCAAAAAGCTTCTGCTCGCCACGAGAGTTGCTATTCGTCTCCACGATCAGCCGCCCCACTACTTTTTCCTATTTATAGTTTTAGATATTCAACTGGTTACTTGTAAGTGAAATTTATTCGTTCCAACTTATGGACCTCTGTATCTTTTTCGTTCCGGGATTTATGCTCGCTTTTATAATTTTGCTGTAAATGTCACTAATGATTTATGATTTCAATATTTTTTAACGGCATGGGAAGTTTAACATTTTTAGAATTTATTAAAAGTTTGAATGATAACTATCCGACATTTTGCTGCTTAGCTACAATTTATCAGCAATATAAAAGTCTAGCACTTGACATTTATATAATTTTGGGCCAAACTATTAACCCCCAAATAATTACCATTGTGTTAAAGATTTGTTGATATATATAATATTATGTTTTGTTTAAAGTGTTCTGCAACTATTTGCTTTATATATTCTGTCTACATTAACTCTTGTGGTTTTTCATTATATAATTCTAATTTATTGATTTTATTTTCTTTACATAATAAAAAAATTTGTTTAACTTTAGTTTTGAATGAAAACACAATTTTTTCCTTATACTTAAAACGTTTCCTTTACAAATCAAGCCCTTCAAATTGCCTTACCGCTGTTGGTTTGCAGAAGCTGATAAGCGGCCGTGAAAAAATCTGGCCTTGCTCTCATCAAATATAACACAGTTTTCAGCTGTTTTATTTTTAAAAATTTAAATGATAATTCAAAGATTTTGCTTATCATGAAACATTTTAAAATAAAATCATCCCTTTGCTCTTCAGAGCTTGAAAACCTCTGTATCGCCCTACATTTCGCCAAAGAAAGAGAACTACTTGAAGCAACCACGCGAGTTTTTTAACTTCTGCGCACCTAGTTTTTTTGTATATAGATATTTGTCTCAGCCAGAACATTTTATTTTATAATTTACAATTTTTTTAAATATAATTTTTTACATTTTAAAATTACTATCTAGTTTTGTTTTCTGAAGCTGTTTTTATATACAACATTACTTAAAAAAATGTTACACCTTAATAAATATAACAAAATCCATATCAATTATTTTAAAATAATTTAGTAAGACTGATTATATAAATTAACATATTTATGTTTATTAACTTATAATTAAAGACGTTTTCAATTCAATAGCTTTTTACTTAATATTGTGCAGCTAAAGAAAGAAATATAACTTATGAGTTAAAACAGCTGCCAAGCAAACGAACCTAAACAGATTAGCGGGATTTTCGACATCTATTGATTGTTGATTGCCTCTTATACTAATAATTTTAAATATCAATGTAAGCGACTGAATACTCGATCGGAAAATTAAGCAGTTGCATTTTAAAGTTTTGTTTCGTTATGAAAATTATTGACTTAAGCACCCCACATTAAGCTACATATATTTCAGAGCCTTCCTAGAAGTGTGTTCAATAACTTTCCAAAGCTTAATGCCTATCGGATGAACGGTGTACATTATAGAACCAGGGAGGTTGTAGACTCTGTGTATTTCTTATGTAGGCCTCTACCCGGCTTTTTGTGATTTCTGCCCCTTAAAATTAACATTTTGCGCACGTATGTAGTATAACGAAGGTTCCCTCTAAATTTCAAGTATGTATCATTATAATCGTTGGCTCTAACTTGATCAGTCAGTCAGTCAGTAATTCCATTAGTCAGTCGGTCAGTCAGCACCTCAATTTTTATATATATAGATAAAAAGTCCTATATTAAACTATATAGAAATTTCTCCTGACTCCAGCCAAATGAGTTTCCAGATAGACATTTTATTTGAAGTTTCATTTAAATATCAGGATGCATTTAATTTTATCTACAATTCATTGATTCATTTAACCTTCTTTTAAAAATCATACTTCAAGATACAATGAATTCAATTCTGTTTAAAAGTGTTTCTTTAATAACGGTTTTTCCAATTCTACTAATAACTATGATTTTATTATTAAGGTTTCAAAATTAAAAAATAGGCGTAATTTTTAAGAAACTCTTACATTTAACAGTCAAACTTTTATGAAATTAAGGTACGTTTTACGAGGAGAGAATGATGGAACCAAATATCTCCCATTATACAAAATAAAATGTTTTAAAGTGTTTTTGCCCAACATAGTGACATAAGACTTAGTCCCGCTAACAAAGCAAAAATTTTGTTCAATGGGATTAAAATGAAAATCATTACATATTTTTTTTATATCTTACTGTCCGATTTATGACGGGAAAGGGCTACGTTCACGATCATTCATTATAAGCGAAACGAAATTCCCCTCTACTTGAGCACGCTGACCTACTCACGTGTCACTCTGAGAGCTGACACACAGAAAACACAATGAAGCATTACATTCCGACCAGCAAACTAGCAAAAATGAAGCCTAGCAAACTAGGAGAATCTAGTTTTTCTGTTACAATACTTACTGAGGAAACACGATATATATTGCGTATTTGGATAAATAACTATTGTATCAACTAATCAGAACCTCGACTCCTGTTACTGGTGCGACCAACCCATATATACTTCACGACTCGGGCTCGTGGTTGCACATTAGTGGGTTAAACTCTAAAAATGTGTTTCTACGTGTTATACGGTATTTTGCTTACCTGAAATTTGGTTATATTTCTGTTTGGCGAGGTTTTACTCTATTACTTCCTACTTATGCTTATGCATAATATAGTAGAAAGAAGTACACAGTTTAAATTTAGAAGCATCTGACGTCACAAGGGTTATTGGAGGTTCCCCCCTATGATTTCAATACTCACTTTACTCCACCACTAATAAATAGTGTACTAGGTATGGTTAGAGCGGATGTAGAAAACGTTGCGATTATACAAACCTAGAGTGCAAACTAAATGACCATCACTCAAGCCATGACCTCTAGACCTAGCTTAGGCCTAAGCTTTAGGCTCAGCAATATAATGAATTAGACAAAGATTCCAAAGAATGATATTGTTGCAGATTTCTGTCGTACAAGTCAAACGTGGTCGTCTGGTTGACATGATCACAGCCTAACATATCAAATTACTGATAACGAAAGTACCAAACTTTCGAAAGGTAAAATAGATAGAAATAGATAGAAAACATAGACAGATTCGGTAATAAATTTCAGTCGTCTAACGGCGAGTTTCATCCCATACACATGCGAAAATTTGGAACATACGAAACGTATTTCTTAAATATGAGTGTCAAAGGAAATGATCATAGCTCAAAGTTGCCAACCATAAGCATTGGGAACATATAATATAAATGCTTATATATTGATATATTCCAAGACAGAATGGCTTCGGTAGAAATAATTTACATTTTTTTTATTAAACTAACTTAAAGTACATATATTACTAAAACCTAAGTAAAACAGCACTAAACAATAGTAAACATTTCCTTATATATATATATATATATATATATATATATATATATATATATATATATATATATTATCAATTACTTTAACATCCATATATCGTACTTCAATTTAATAATCAACAAATTGATAACATACTGTAAAATTCTTTGATCGAATGGCTTTTAAAAATAAAATAACTATAACTTTAATATACTGCTATTAAGGTTACAACAAAATATAAATTTCTTTCACTATCAATTTGTCCAAAACTGTATTATCAATAACATTTGCCGCCAACCCTTTCTTGAAGGGCGAATAACCAACGAATGCACTATACTTAGTAAGAACAGAGACGAGATGGCCTAGCTTGCCACAGACTAGATCGGTTAAGCTACACAGGAGCTGTTAGACAAGCTACTGTTAGTTACAGGTAACCAACATTGACCGGAGCTAGACGTAGGTTAGAAATAGTGTCAGTATACACTTTGGGTCTACACATTCCGGGAATTACAAGTTTGATGAACGACTTGGCGATTAACACCAGTAAATAGCTTAAACTTAATGGAGTTTTTTTATTATCTGTCTTATTGTTTACACTCCATGTAGTCCTACTGTCGCTACATTTTTAGAGGATTTTTATCAAATGTGTAGAATAGCAAAAATGGGTGCTTTTTGAGTAATGTAAGAGAGGGGGGGGTGAAGATGTCTATACAAATGCTATAGGATTTTCTGTGGGGACAATTTTCCCGTTAAATGAGGAACAGGGTACTTTGTGGACAAATTAAGAAAGCTACTTTTCTTACCATAACGCAAAAAAGAAGGGACAAAGCTTATTAAGCAATAAATAATAGGCCTACTTATAAAGTGTTTTACATAAATTGCTATTCCCCTTAACTTAATTGAAAAAAACATGCAACTGAAAAACGTATTACTGAAAAACAACAAAGGTTTAGGACATAAAACCATTGTTCATATTTTAAAACTAAACTTTTTCCCTGAAAAACTCAAAACCTATTAGAAAAGTTCGAAGTGAGAAAATAAATATTATCTGGAAATAGCTATAAGAAGACTAATATTAAATGGATTTTCTAGTTATTGAAGCTGGTCCTACGTGTTTGGACCGGAAGATTTGACCAGATCTAAAGCCGTAAAATGGCCTTGTTTATCCCGGCCTGAGAAGCCATGCCTCCATGCACAAGTAATAAGCCCAGCCTAGCTACGGGAACTAAACTGTGCAGTACGACGACATTTGACCAAGCAAGGCTAGTCCGACCGAAATCTAACTCTACAAGTCTCATATAAAATAGGTTAGAGTTCACAGTTGGGCTAATCACAGCCAGTCACAAACACTGTATAACTTGTTTATTCTTATTAGTCAAGATAAAGGGTAAATACGTTCCATTTTGAGAAGGAATTTCGAATGAAATTAGTTACACACTCTTTAGATCTAAATTTGTTGTTTGCTTAGCAACAGCTTAACAATTGGTTTATAATTGTTGGACGTGACTAAAATTTGACAAACTACTGAATAATGTGTTATTTGAACAGAAATTAGAAGAAAATAAAAGTATCACTAGGAATGTTTTGCTTTAAAAGCACATCTATAGAAAACGAAAACAGCTTGTATACGCTCCTATCTGAATGAACTTTACACAACCATTTTCTTGATGTGTAGACCACTATTTTACTTTCAGTGTAATCGTCCCTAAAGGGAATTTATCTTTTCTAGAATGACTAACGAACAGGGAACACCCTACATAATCGTGTCGATCATTAATGTAAAATGCAACTGAATGTCGGTGGAGACTAAAAAACTTTTTTTCAACATTAACACTCTCGACATTATTATGAACATAAAAATATGTAATATTAGTTACACGTCAGAACAAACTAATTCGTTTCTGAGAATGCACAAATAGCAAACATTGATAAGGGAAAGCAATATTTTAATTCTTTTTGTGGCTGTCCCAATTCGTTCATGTGCCTTGTTATACTCTTCCTGTCTCGTGTAACTGTTTCCTAATAAATCGAAGAATAGCTAATGCCTCAATCAGAAAGTCACTTGGTAGCATCCCTTTTATTGTTACAACTCACCATTAAAAAACTTAATTAAATGTCTCATAAACACATGACATTCCTAATCTCTGTCATAACCTAAACGAGCCAATCAGTCAAAAGTCACCTATTTTTGCCAGCCATTTGCTTACTTCTATAAGTTTTGCTTTAATGTTTAATCCTACTATGACAAAATGTAATAAAACAATTTGCTCATACCTAAATTATAGTGTCAAAGAGCTGCCAATTTAATAATCACTTCTTGAAGGGGGGGGCGAGAAATACTAATATGAGGAACGACAGCAGACCATGGAGTAAACAAACATACATGTATAATATTATAGGCCTTTACATTATGATTTACTTTCTCTATTTAATTGCTCACATACTTTCTCGGATAAAATTTTAAAAGGAAAATATATTCTAAATTATTACTTTCAAATTGTTTCTACACAATAAAGAATTTCAGAATATCTAAGATGTATTTTGAAGTAAGATAAGACAGTATTCGAAAAAAACTAGATCTAGAAATAATATTTAGGTATATAATATATATATATATATATAAGTTATATAAACATTTTATGTGAACATTTCATAATTAAATGCGTGCTAGGAAGATTCCTGCTTACGCAGCTTTAGTATTATATAGGTGTGAGAACAGAGCCCCGGCAGTGTGTAAGTCGCCTCTGTATCGCACAGACGTTTTCCACTCCGATTGAGTGCATATCAATTGTATTGTTTTATTAAGTAAAATTTATGTAACAGTTTTCTAAATTAATTGTTTATTAAATTCAAAGGTTTGTAAAAATAAAAATCATTTTTAAAAACCTTTCTTGCTTAATATAAAACGTAACTGGCGTAGTCGGTAGGACATCTCGGGAAAATTAATGAACATAATTTTTTTCGATTTCAATCGATTAACCGAGTTACTGCAAAAACGCGATTCGTTTCAGAGCGCATATCTGTAACGACATCAAGAAAACGGTAGGACACCTCAAGGAAGTTAGCGAATATAACGTCCGTCGGTTTTAACCGTTAATTGAGGAAACTTTAAGTAGAGTGAATATCTACAACCACTTAATAGAGCGCATATCTATTAAGAACACGCGCGAATATCGTGTAAGTGAAAAGTGAAAGTTGTTCAAATGAGCAAAGTATTTTGGATCAACTTGTAAGTAGATCTTAAGATATAGAATTAAGAAAAAGTAGAGTAAATACTTTTTAATTTTATATAATTGATTTTTAATTTTATTATTTTAAAGAAAATAATATTTTAAAATGGCAACGCCAACATTAAAGAAGGAATATCTAGACATGATTCCTGAGTATAGTGGAGAGCCCACTATGCTCCACAGATTCGTTTCCATATGTGATAAAGTAGTAAATAAATTTTATGTAAGCGAAAATCCAGAGGATTTTCAAAATGAATATCTATTTTCTTCTATACTAGCTAAGTTAAAAGGCCAAGCATTAGAAATGGTAGTAAACTCAAACTCATATAACTGGTATGAGATTAAAAAAGTATTATTAACCAGCTATTCAGACAAAAGAGATTGTTTTACTTTAAATTTAGAAATGGCTGAGTTAAAACAAGAGAATAACGAATCACCTTTTAAATTTTACGAAAGAATTCAAAAACTATTAAATTTACAAATTTCATTTTTTGTTAATAAAGAGCCACAAAGACAATTGGCCAAAGATGTTTTAATAGAATATGTACAGAAACTAGGGTTAAGAGTTCTCCTTAGAGGTTTACATGAACCTGTAGGATCGCTAAAGCGAACCAAAAATCCAGATTCTCTTAGCGAAGCACTTAATATGCTTACTAACGATTTTCAATTTAAAAATAACAAATTATTTCAAAATATTAAACAGAACATTCCACCTAGGGCCCCACAATACCCGCCTATTCGCAAACCCCTTCCTAACAAGCAAACCTTCCAAAATTATAGGCCCAAGTACCAAAATAATCCTAACCAATTTACTAAACCTAACTCATACGTACAGCAAAATCAACAACCGAGACAGTCTAACAACTACACACCATTAAAAGTTCATCAAAAATTTGAACCAGAACCAATGAGCATTTCCACACGTCAAACAGGGAACACAATTAGACAAAATAGACTTTATCAGATGACAGGGAAACCAATAGAGGAGGAAAATTACGATCAAACTATGAATCGATTGACTGAACAAATGACTAACTCTTATCTGACTGAACAAACAGATTATAAACCGCAAGAGGACCCTGACAGCTACATAGACTTTGATGATTCCCCGCAAGAGGAAAACGCATGCGGATTCACTCAAGAGGACAATCATACCCAAAATCATTTTTTAGGACTAACCACATTAAAAAGACATTTTCCATAATGCATATAGAAGACGACACAAACGAACTACCGTACATCCACGATCCCAAGACCAATTTAAAGATGCTGATTGACACTGGAAGTACGAGATCATTTATTAAAAAATCAATAGCTTTCCAATTTTTCAAAAACACTCTAAAACAAGAGCCATTTGAAGTGAGTACAGCTCATGGAGTATCAAAAGAAAAATACAGTTGTACGCTACCACTTTTAGGAAAAGAAACAACCAAATTCTATTTATTTGATTTCCATAAAGATTTTGACTTACTCCTTGGATTAGATAACATAAAAGAATTAAAAATTAATTTAAATTTTGTGAATGATAAATTAATATTTCGCAATAAGCAAATGCCGATCAAATATTTTAACACAGAAGAACAAAATAATAATAATAATAATAATAATAATAATATAAGCGAATGTCAGGAACAGAAAGCAAAAAATGGAACAAGTTATGTTATACAAGCCCGCGCTAGCCAAACGATTAAATTTAGAATACAAAATATTCAAGATGGAGAAGGACTCTTACCATACAAAAACTTAAATGGATTAGAAATTCCGCAGTGTATAGTCTCAGTACACAAGGGAGAAGCCTACTGCCCTATAATAAACAACACAGAAGTAAATGTAGAATTAACAGTAAATGAACCATTAGAATTAAAATCTTTAGAAGAATACAATATCCTTAGACCTGATGCAATGCAAATGAACGCTAATTTCAATTTATTAGATTATAAACAAGAAAATTCGAGAAGAAAAAATTTAGATTTATCAAAATTTAGAATGGAACATATGAACTCGGAAGAAAAATCCGCTATAACAAGTTTAATAAAAGATTATGCAGATTTATTCCATATTGAGGGAAACGATTTAACTTTTACCAACCAAATAAAACATGTTATTAGGACTACTGATGAAATTCCCGTATACTCCAGAAATTATAGATATCCAGAGATTTACAAGAACGAAATTAATAAACAAACTGAGGACATGCTTGAACAAGGAATTATTAGACCTTCAAATTCTCCATGGAACTCTCCTGTCTGGATTGTACCCAAAAAACAAGACGCTTCTGGCAAAAGAAAATTTCGATTAGTAATAGATTTCAGAGGATTAAACAAAAAAACAATTGACGATAAATTTCCCTTGCCAAACATTACCGACATATTAGATAAATTAGGACGATCTCAGTATTTTACGACTTTAGATTTAGCCTCAGGATTTCACCAAGTAGAAATGGATAAAAATAGCATAGAAAAAACAGCGTTTTCAACAGAAACAGGACACTACGAATTTTTAAGAATGCCCTTTGGACTAAAGAATAGCCCCCCTACATTTCAAAGAATTATGAGTAATATTCTGAGAGGCATCCAAAATGAAACATGTTTAGTTTATTTAGACGACATTATAATTTACTCCACTAGCCTCCAAGAACATATACAAAGACTTAAAGAAGTATTCGACAGATTACGCAAAGCCAACTTTAAAGTACAGCTGGATAAAACAGAATTTTTAAGAAAAGAAGTAGCGTATCTAGGGCATGTTGTTACACCGGAAGGCGTAAAACCTAACCCAGCAAAGATTTTGGCAATCAAAAACTATCCAATACCCAAAACCACCAAACAAATTAAAGGATTTTTAGGACTAATAGGCAATTATCGAAAATTTATTAAAAACTTCGCCAAGATAACAAAACCGTTTACTAACTGTTTAAAGAAAAATGCAAAAATAAATATAGAAAATCCTGACTATAGAATGTTTTGAAACATGTAAAAATATATTGACTAACGAGCCCCTTCTACAATACCCAGATTTTGAAAAGGAGTTTACTCTAACGACAGACGCGAGTAATTTTGCACTAGGAGCGATTTTAAGCCAGGACAAAAATGGAAAGGACCTTCCTATAGCGTATGCCAGCAGAACTTTAAACGACAGCGAAACTAATTACTCCGCGATTGAAAAGGAATTATTAGCGATCGTATGGTCTACCAAACACTTCAGGCCTTATTTATTTGGAAGAAAATTTAAAATTTATACAGACCATAAACCTTTACAATGGTTATTTTCAGTTAAAGAACCAAATTCCAAGCTTTTAAGATGGAGATTAAAATTAGAAGAATATGATTATGACATAAGATACAAAAAAGGCAAATTAAACCAAAATGCCGATGCTTTATCTAGAATACTATTGAACGTTACTGATAAAAGGTCAACAAACACCCAACACACTGTAGAACCAGACCTTGAATTATCTCCAGCGAACTTACTGAGTCGTTACTTCCCGGAATTGAATGAAGATAATGAGTCTATGGTCGTACAACTCGACGCAACAGATAATGCCAACTTAGAGTACGATCAAGAAAGTGACAGTCAAACCGTGCATTCCAACTTCGAAGGGAACACCCAAATTGAAATACCAATTTCCGACGAGCCTGTAAACTTTGGGAAAAATCAAGTATATTTATCATTAGTAAAATTTGAGCCGAAGAAAGTAAAAATTATAAAACTATTTGGAACTTCAAGAACTCGTTTAATAGTCGAAATATCAGAAAATAATTTTAAAGAGGACATAGTTAATTTTGTAAAATCATATTTGGTACCAAAAATAAAATATAATCTATATTTTGAAGACGATTTTTATGAGAGATTTGCATCATGCATAGCCAAAAATTTCAAACAAACTGAACTAAATTTAGTTAAGTGTAATAAAAAACTCTTAGACCTAACTTCGGAAGAAGATACCCTAGAAACAATAAGTAATTATCATGTTAGCAAAACCAATCACCGAGGGATACAGGAAACATACGAACAAATTAAGCGAAGATATTATTGGCCTAATTTAAAATCACTAATCCAAAATTTCATAAATCAGTGTGACATATGTCAAAGAACCAAATATGACAGAATTCCCTTACAACTAGAGATGAACTTGACGCCTACAGCTGCAAGGCCTTTCCAGATAATTCACATCGACACTATCTCTTTAGAAAAGAATGCGTTTATCAGCATTGTCGACAGTTTCACAAAGTATGCTCAAGCTTATCGCTTGGGAAGCTCTCAAGCTACAGAGATTGCAGACAAGTTATTAGATTACTTTGCGCAGTTCTGCTTACCAACAGTTATTATCTCAGACAATGGAACGGAGTTTAATAACAGGATTGTGAAGGAGATATTAGACCTGCATAAAATCAAAATCCATTTTATCAGTACACAAAACCCCCAATCAAACGGATTATGTGAAAGATTTCATTCCACCTTAATAGAACACATAAGGCTGTTAAATAATCAAATCGAATTTAAAAAAGACAGTATAATTAAGAAAGTCAAATATGCTATAATAGCCTATAACAATAGCATACATTCAGTCACAAAATTAACGCAGTGCGAAGTCTTATTTGGACACATAAATTCAAACTCTTTATTAGATATAGATTTAGAAAAACAAATTGTAAATGACTACGTTTTAAACCATAAAAAAAAAAACAAAAATACTTTACGAAAACATTAGGGATAGCAATCAAAGAATTAAAGAAAAAGTTTTAGAAAAAAGGAATGTAAACAAAGAACCACTTCCAGAAATACCATCTGAAGTTTATATAAAGTCAGTTCAGAAGCAAAGCAAAACGAAAAACAGATATAGCAAGGAAGAGATAGCTTCAATAAACAAGGAAAGGAAAACTGGTAAAATAAAGCCTAGACATCATAATACAAAAGACAAGATACATTTGTCGAAAATTAAAAGGCCTAAGAAGATAAAAAATGTAATTAATGCTCAAAATAATTTTCCAGGTCCCTCCTGTTCGTCATTGGCACAGCCACCGACTCAGCAGAGATCAGAGAAGTCAACAACAACCTCGGAATAATCCCAATAGACCTTGGGCCGGCCAAATTAGAATCTTCCTACCATACCTTTGTCCACTATTTTAATGTAAGAAACTTAGTAGCTCATCTAAATAACATTGATGCTTATTATTATGACGTATTGCAAAATTTTGAAACTAGTTGCTACAATTGTAACGGTAGCTTATTAAACAATGAATATGTAACCGATAACAGTAATAGAATAAGAGATATTGTTAATTATTTTAAATATGTTAATCACAGTAAAAATGTAATAGAAGAAAAATTAGAAATTATACTCTTAAGAGAGAATGATAACAAAAGAACAAAAAGAGGTCTTATAGATGGACTAGGGTCCGTTATCAAATCTTTAACAGGCAATTTAGATGCATATGATGGTAAAACATATGACAAAATAATTAAAGATATTGAAAATGAGCAAATTAAGATTAATTATCAAATTGAATCTCAATACTCCTTTAGTAATAATATTATGAAGGAATTAAATAAAACTTTTATTGTAATTGATGAAAATTTTGTAGAATTAAAAAATAAGTTAAGTATTGTGAATCGTAATGTAAATGACTTTGTTGAACTAGAAAAATTTAGAAGTATTCTAAACCAATTGAACATTTTATATGACATGATGTTACAGGTAATCACAGATTTAGAAAATTCTCTTACATTTTGTAAACTAGGTGTTGTACACCCTAGTGTTATTTCAACCCAAGAATTATATGAAGAATTAAACAAAATTTATAAATATTATAATGAGAGGTTACCTTTAGAACCTAAAATGGAAAATATGTGGGAATTAGAGAACCTAATTAAAGTTAATTGTAAACTAAATTCTGAAAAGATTGTTTATTTTATAAATTTACCCATTGTAAAAAAAACTCAATTTAAATTGTATAAATTACACTCTATACCCACAAAATATGAAACAGATTATGTAACAATTATACCAAAAGTAAGGTACATATTAGTGTCTAACTCTGTAATATTAGGTTTAGACAATGAATGTAACTGTAAAACCGATTCCATATACTTTTGCTCATTCGACATTCTAACACACCATAAATTAGACTGTGAAGTGTCCATTATCAGGAACAACGATGCCAGCAACTGTGAATATACTGCATTGGAAGTTACAGACAACTTAATTAACTGGATCCCAGAAATCAACCTTTACCTAGCGACCTTCCCCAACAAGCAGATTCTGGAAATTACCAATCGCAAGGCAACTACCACCGTCACCCTTCAAGGCATATATTTGATAAAAACTAATAATGATTCAATCTTTTTCAACAACATGAAACTGAGCCATACATCAACAACTTCGGGAGGCCATCCTATTTTCATGGACACGTCCAAACTACAATTTTCAATGAGTAAAATGCCAGAATTCTCAGTAAACGTTAAACGCCTAGAGTTGGACAAAATAAACACAGAAACCATCTCAAGAATTGACCCAACTATGGAAATAACCCACCACATCAGTATCTGGACTATTGCCCTTTACGGAGGCGTATTCAGCAGCCTTATATACTTCGCCCTCATCAGGAAGAAAAAGAAGACTTCAACCAACGCCGAAACTTCGCCAACCCCCGAAGTTCTCTTTAGGGATGGAGGAGTTATATAAACATTTTATGTGAACATTTCATAATTAAATGCGTGCTAGGAAGATTCCTGCTTACGCAGCTTTAGTATTATATAGGTGTGAGAACAGAGCCCCGGGAGTGTGTAAGTCGCCTCTGTATCGCACAGACGTTTTCCACTCCGATTGAGTGCATATCAATTGTATTGTTTTATTAAGTAAAATTTATGTAACAGTTTTCTAAATTAATTGTTTATTAAATTCAAAGGTTTGTAAACATAAAAATCATTTTTAAAAACCTTTCTTGCTTAATATAAAACGTAACTTATATATATATATATATATATATATATATATATATATATATATATATATATATATATATATATATATATATATATATATATATATATATATATATATATATATATATATATATATATATATATATACATTTGTGTGTGTGTGTATTTCTTGTTAAATGTAAGTAGTTAATTGGGCCACTATAGCACAAAAACTGGTGGGGGAAGTAGGCCTATGACGTAATAACCTAAGGTATGTAAATTGCATCTAACCTAACCTACCCCTTAGGTGTAGGGATGTTCTCAGCTACGTTCAGGACCTTCCCCGGGGGTAGCTCTAAGGGTGGATTCAGGGTTGGGGGTAGTTTTTCGAAAAATTCTGGAAAAATGTGTCTTGACTGATAGGGTAAGTTTAGAGTGTATTATCGCTATAGTTGGGGGTGGTTTCACCAGGGGTTGTTTTTAAATAATATATGAAATTGCCTAAAAATGATCGGTTGGATCAAATGAATAAACAACCGTTTAGAGTCCGTTATGGACTGTTGCGGGGTGGGTTCACCAGGGGGTTGCTTTAAATAATATATCAGATTGCCAAAAATGATCGGGTCCTAGGTAAAAGTCACCCTGGAGTAGTGCTCGAGGTAAAGCCACCTAGGAGCCAGGCCTCAGGTAAAGCCAACCCGAAGCCTTGCCTTAGGTAAAGTAACCTTGGAATCTGGCCTTAGGTAAAGCTACCATGGAGTCAGGCCTTAGGTAAAGCCTCTTTGGAGTCAGCCTTTAAAGAAAGCTACCCAAGAGTCGGGCCTTAGGTTCAGGATGGTTGCTATATCTATTTTAGACTCTCGACTAAGACAAATACCTCCACCAAGTCTTAGGTAAAGCTACCTTGGAGTCAGACCATAGGTAAAGGCACCCTGGAGTCGCGCTTGAGGTAAAGCCACCCAGGAGCCAGGCCTTAGGTAAAGCTACCATGGAGTTAGACCTTAGGTTGGAGGAAGGCCTCAGGTAAAGCCATCCCGAAGCCTGCCCCTAAGTAAAACCACCCTCGAGAAAGGCCTTAGGTAAATTCACACTAGAGTCAGGCTTTAAGTAGGGGGTTGTTTTTAATAATATATCAGATTGAAAAAAAAATGATCGGTTGGATCAAATGACCAACGTTCCCACTAAACAACTGTCTTGCGCTAAATTTAACCGACCAACATACACGAAGTTCAAACTAACAACATTTACACCAAGTCCAAATAGTCAACGGTCTGAGCGGGAATCGAGGCCCTATATCACATTGCAGGGGCTCGGTAGGCCTACGTAACACAACGCATACGGTCGCAGTAAGACGTGCAGGCTTATATACCATGTTAAACCAACATGCATGATAGCCCATATACTGTGTTAAACCAACATGCGTGTAAGCCTACATACATACTATGCTAAGCCGACATACATGAATCCCTACATGCGCCTGCTATGTCGGTAAACCACTGGCCAAAACCTTTATGATCTGAGCCTGACACACATTTACACCTCGTCTATCATGTAGAGCCTCAGGCAGACAACCGTATAGTTCTTAAGGGAAGTACTATATGGTATAGCTAACAATGCATACCACCATAGCTGTGTAAAGGCGGCTACCAATGCATAACCTATCACGACCACATAGATGACGGTCAACAAATATTACAATATAATTTTAAAAAGTCACCTATATACAACATATATACAGTGCTAAGACAACATACATGTTAACCTATATATTCATATAAACTATGTTAAGCCAGCATGCAATATACTCTAAATAGCCATATATACGTTGTTAAACAAATATGCGTGTAAACCTACATAAATACTATGCTAAGCCAACATGCATGCTTTCATACATAGGCGTATATACTATGTTAAGCCAACACACATGATAGCCTACACACTGTGTTAAACAAATATGTGCATAGACATTATGCTAAGCCGACAAGGGCCTACAAATTATAACACATTATATCCAATGCATAGTTTAGCTAATGGTTATCACACAATATCCTACGAGTAGCCTGACTACAAATTATCACATAATACCTGATACATAGCCTGGCTAATCATTAACACATAGTATCCGATACATAGCCTGACGATGTGTATAACATATAGTATCCGATAAGTAGCTTGAGTATGCCCCAACACATAATATCCAGTGCATAGCCTCGCTAATATTTAACACAACGTATCGGTTGAGAAGTTTGAATACAAGTTAACACATAATATCCAGTGCATAGCCTGGCTAATGACCAACATATAGTATCCGATGCGTAGCAGGGCTAATGGTTAACTAATAGTTAGCTTGACTATGGGTTAACATATAGTATCCGATAAGTAGCTTGACTATAGCCCAACACATAATTCTCCAGTGCATAGCCAGGGTAATGTTCATCATGTAGTACCCAATGCATAGCCAGGCTAATGGTTAACTAATGGTTAGCTTGACTATGGTTAACACATAGTATCCGATGCAGAGCTTGACTAATGGCTATCACATAATATCCGATGTGTAGCTTGACTAGTGGTTAACACATAATATCTAATGCATAGCTTGACCAATGGTTAACACATAATATGCAATGCATAGCTTGACTATGGGTTAAAAAATCGTATCCGATGAGTAGGTTGATTACAAACTAACAAATAGTATCCATTGCATAGCTAGGCTAATGGTTAACACATAGTATCCGATGCAGGGCTTGACTATAGTTTATCACATATTATCCGACGTGTAGCTTGACTAGTGGTTAACACATCCATTGCATAGGCTGGCTAATGACCAACATATATTATCCGATGCATAGCTAGGCTAGTGGTTAACTAATAGTTAGCTTGACTACGGGTTAACACATAATATCCGATGTGTAGCTTGACTACAAGTTAACACAAAATATCCAGTGCATAGCCTCGCTAATGGTTAACAACTTACCGCATATTGAGGAGGATATCGTATCCTACGTCCTAAACAAAGTAAACAGTCAATACGGGCGTGCTCGACTCCTTGTATATGCTTCAGTTCCTCCTATAATACACTTGAATGAAAAACTCGATCTCCGACCCTAATTATAGCGTGATTTATTAGTCCAGCCTATGAAATACAATTTATTAGTAATGAAAAATACGAAGATAACAGTAATAATGCATTAGGAATACAATAATCACCTGTGTTGGATGGTTGGTAGACTCATTGCTACGATCAGGTCCTCTGGCTCTAGAAGAAGTGTTTGTTCCCTGAAAGAAACATATCCTTATTAGATATGAAAATGAACCCCCTACTTAAAGCCTGACTTTAGTGTGAATTTACCTAAGGCCTTTCTCGAGGGTGGTTTTACTTAGGGGCAGGCTTCGGGATGGCTTTACCTGAGGCCTTCCTCCAAGGTAGCTTTACCTAAGGTCTAACTCCATGGTAGCTTTATCTAAGGCCTGGCTCTTGGGTGGCTTTACCTCAAGCGCGACTCCAGGGTGACTTTACCTATGGTCTGACTCCAAGGTAGCTTTACCTAAGACTTGGTGGAGGTATTTGTCTTAGTCGAGAGTCTAAAATAGATATAGCAACCATCCTGAACCTAAGGCCTGACTCTTGGGTAGCTTTCTTTAAAGGCTGACTCCAAAGAGGCTTTACCTAAGGCCTGACTCCATGGTAGCTTTACCTAAGGCCAGATTCCAAGGTTACTTTACCTAAGGCAAGGCTTCGGGTTGGCTTTACCTGAGGCCTGGCTCCTAGGTGGCTTTACCTCGAGCACTACTCCAGTGTGACTTTTACCTAGGACCCGATCATTTTTGGCAATCTGATATATTATTTAAAACAACCCCCTGGTGAACCCACCCCAGCAACAGTCCATTACGGACTCTAAACGGTTGTTTATTCATTTGATCCAACCGATCATTTTTAGGCAATTTCATATATTATTTAAAAACAACCCCTGGTGAAACCACCCCCAACTATAGCGATAATACACTCTAAACTCACCCTAAGAGTCAAGACACATTTTTCCAAAATTTTTCGAAAAACTACCCCCAACCCTGAATCCACCCCCGGAGCTACCCCCGGGGAAGGTCCTGAACGTAGCTGAGAACACCCCTACACCTAAGGGTAGGTTAGGTTAGATGCAATTTACATACCTTAGGTTATTACGTCATACCTACTTCCCCCACCACTTTTTGTGCTATAGTGGCCCAATTATTTTCTACTAATGTAAAATATAAGAAAACTGTAAAAATTCAAATAATCATTGTTAATGGCTATACAAAACTAAAAAAAAACAATGTCAAAGAAACGGTCTTAGATTTCAATTCAGGCTGAGGTATCAGAAAAACGTAAAAGGAAGAAAACAAATATCTATAAAATATTTACACATGACAAAACTTAAAAACAACTTTTTATAGATTGATAAATGGAAACACTACTTTCGTATCGGAACATATCACTCATATAAAATGTTCAATAAATATAAGATGGATGGCTTTGCTATCAGGTAATTAACTGCGCATGAAAGTAAAGTTAGACAGACTTTGAAAAGACTGGCAGGGAAATTATGAGTAATATTTAAATAATATAAAGCATATAATGGTGACGAACAAGGTCCTATCCGTGATGTAAGGCACACGGCTTAACAAGCACAAGTCTTTTCACGATTGTATGGAAACAAGAGCACGCTGTCTCAAAAATGCTAGAACCTTCTAGAAGGTGGCGGATATAAATTACTAGAAACGGCAGGCCAATATAAAACAATTTTGTTGAGCCTGAAAAATGAAAAGTGTCTAAAATTTAATGGAGTGAGTAGAAGTTTTATTGACAGACAGTGACAGTAAGTGTTATGTGTATATTCATTTCGAATGAAAACTATTATGCCTTGCTTTTATTTGTCTAAATTTCAATAAAATATCCTACCAAGTGAATCGCTCTATATCATTAATATGTTATTATTATTTGTCTCATCGTTTCATATTGCCACACCTTAACAACACATATTGACTTTAAATCGATTCCCATTTCTGTCTGCAATGTATGAGGACATATCCTACAACGTTTTGAATTGTATTTGCTATTATTACTGAATTTCTGATAAGAATGGCCGACAGAAGATACGTTTGAAAACAAAAATAAAAGTGATATTCATCTCTTAATTTATTTTGTGTCAAAAGAAGATAAAATTGTTAGATTTGTAATTTAGGACACGTTTAAAGATCAGAACATTTAACTTGAATATGGTAAAGGAAATAATTTAACAGACACAATTTTAAAAGAATGGTTACGGGACCACTTTTTTATTAGATCAAAACCTAATTTTATAAGACCCCAGGTATTCAATTTCATTCCTGGCAACTGAAGTTTGGTTTAAAAATGTTTTATAGTCTACTTGAATAGCTTGAGTACATTAAATGTTACTCATACATTAAAGCCGTGGCATATTTCCGTTCAATATGATTGTAACCTCAACTTTGATATGTCAGAATATAATGATCATTCTAAAATTACGTTTAGGCTATCACTCCCTTAACATGTTTTTTTAAATATAGTACTTAGTTTAATGATAAAGAGGTTTCAAAACCAATTTCGTGGATATGTTGAGGATAACAATTCAAATATTTCACACCATTATTTCTTTTATAAATGTAATAAGCCCTACCTACTGGAAGTTTTAACAAAAATTATGTTTGGAATGAAGAGCTCTTATCCAAGAATTCCTATACCACCGCGGAAGTTAAGTTATAAAAAATATATAAATTAAACAGCAAGATTATTTTCAATGTAAAGTGACTACAAATCACTACAGTAAATAAATATTTTCTTTTTTCTGTGTTGACTTTTTATTTCTATTTGGTTTAACGTTTTCTATTCTGATATCCTGATATCTTCTCTATATGTTTGACCCCTGTCTCTTTGTTTAGAGGTACACAAGCCACTGTTTGAGAATAGTTCAAAGGAGTGACAAATTTCTTTTTTAAAATTTCTTTTATCAAAACATACAACAGACTGTTAGCATTAGTCACCAGTATCATGATTAGCTAAGCCTAGAACCCTTTCTTGAAGGGTGACTAAACGACAAATGCATGATACTATGTAAAAGCATACACAAGAACGACTAACATGCCACAATCTCGTTCGGTCGATTAACACACCAAGTATTAGACAAGTTATTGCAAGTTAGACAAGTTAAGGGTATAGGGATTGCGGTCATCGTGCAAACTTTGGGTTCTACATGGAGTATCCATGGGGTAGATAGCATTTTTCTATGAACGTCAAGAACGATTAAAATGGTTAGGAGCTTTGAAAAAACAGATTTTCACAATTATTTGTCCACAATTATTTTCCACAATTAAAAAACAAAAATAGTAACGTTTCGAAGAAGCGACGTAGTGAGCAAATATTTTACTACAGCTCAAACCTGAAGATAAACCTACTACAATTTTTAAAAAAATGTTTTTGAAAGATATAAATCTGATGTAAATCAGAATTCCAAAGTTATCTGGTATTGATTTCATACGTCGTGCTGTGACTTGAAGCTAGAGGTCGGAAGGAAAGTCGAGAGTGACTAAATCAGTGAATTTCGGTTTATCTTAAACAAATTTGTGAGACGAGAGGGTTAGTTTAGTTACGTCATAACGTTAGCTACAGCTAAGCAGGTTTTATGATGACTATTTTCCAATTAAAAAATGAATCGCATAACTTGTGTAAGGTTTACTAGAAAAAAAAGAAAAAGAAAGAACCAGAACATTTCATAAATATAGACTATTTTGACAAACGTTTTATTCTTAAATTGTTGGTGTACGACATTCAATTCACTGAAAAAAGTATTCAACAGGGTTATTAAGGTTGTGGAATGCGTTACGGAGAAAATAATGTTTTCTTAAGCAAACCAAACAAACTCAAGCCCACTTCTAGGCCCAAGTAATAAGCCCCAGCCTAGATACAGAAATAAACCGTGCACTGCACCGACCATTGATCAAGCAGGGCTAGTCTGACCGATATCTAAGTCTATATGTCTCTTACAAACGAGGTAACGTCCGTAGTTGGTCTAATCACAGCAAGCCACAATTACATTATAACTTTTGTATTCTTATTTGTTAGGATAGAGGAAACTCACCATTTTGAGAAGCAACTACAAATGAACTTATTTCCACACTGTTTCTGTCTAAATATGTCGTTTGCTTAGCAACGTTTAACAATTGGTTTAGTATTGTTACATAAATGTAAACTATTTTTAATAAAGATATTAATAACAAATATGGTAATTATAAATGATTGATAAGTAATAGTATCTCCTCCTAGACACAATTAAAAACACGTGTTTATTAGAAAATCCTATATAGCGCTGGGAAAAGATTTGAACTCGTTGGCGATTTCAATACCAAACAAGAGGGCTGGGGAGCAAGACTGTCAACAACTGACGGTAAGGAATTAAGAATAACATATTACTAATTAAATTCTGATTTTCTTCCGGCAGGAAAACTAACATACTGCGCAACAGGTAGACTATGAATAGATTACGGATTTCCTGGATTTATTGAAATCCAAAAAGATATCAGCAGATAACTAAGATATTGAAGAAAATTCGGATTGGACTTTATACTACTTAGCCGTGATTATACCTTTGAGTGAAAAAATCACCAAGAATGAGATTCAGAAAGTTTGCAAGATTCTTGTATCCAGATTAATTCTGTAAGATTTAATACTGACAAGCATGTTTCCATGCTAATTTACACTGGGTATGGTTTTGCCAAAACAATAACGTAGCCAATAATTGAAATAAATATTGTGATTTATACAAACATTATTACAATTTTTACACATGAGAAAAGAAGTAAAAAGGAGGTATGAACTTTGATTACTAACAGCTGAAGTAATTCCCGTCCCAAGTTACACAAACAAAATATCTTCTGTATTTTTCTATATAAATAATAAGATGCTAGAGATTTTATCAGGTACCAATTAAATAAAACCTCACTACTACAAATATACTGCAACGACAACGATATATTTTGAAAGATTCTTTACATTGATGGCTGCCTTCCAAACTATAAATACCTTAAAATTTAGGTTAAGTTTATTTATGTAATAAAACGTACCCCACAGTTGCATTTAATGTTTTAGGTAATATTTCTAAATAAGGTTTGGTAAACATAATTAATAAAAATTACTTCTATAATTTTTACTTTTATATTGACCCATGAAGTAATTTCTTACGACATATATGTAATTATTTACATTTATCTTATTGCTATTTCCATCTTATGGTTCCCGTTAATTAAATATTATGTTTAACAAGTAATGAATATTTTATTGTAGTTTTTATAAGATACTAGGGGCTTGTAGGGCCAAATGCCAGGATTCATATTGAAACAAATTTTAAATCTTTTGTATAGTAATTTTATTTTTTAATATAAATTAATTTATTATAATTCAATTTCTTCATATCAAAATTTCCTCATAATCAATATACTTTTTGTTTTCAGTTTGATATTTATGACCAATCGTACTATCAATATGTATCTTTAATCCATCTTGAGATTTTACTTAACTTAGTGCAACATAAAATTGATCATGTGTAAAAACAGGTTTACTCGATTGAAGCCTTACTTATAGTTATTGAAAATATAAGTTTCAAAGAAAATTTGTTCCTTTTCGTTTGAAATGGGATGTTAGGATCTGTTGATATAAATTTAATTCTAGGTAAAAATAGGTTTTCTTTCCCAGAATCAGTGATTACTGACTTATTACACTTGTAAAATATATCTAGTACAAGACGTATTCCATTAAAAAAATCTGATCTTAAGTTAATATTTCTAATTAACCTTTAATACTGTCAAAATAGTTTTACTCAGCATTTTTTTCATACAATATTTGTACAACTGTTTCTCGGCTAAAATATTTGAAAATCATACTCAACTCTTTTTCATTGCAATGTATTTCTAATGGAGATTTTAGGTATTTTAAGCTCCTCAACACCTTATAAATGTTGTAAATTGAGAAAAACTTAAATTTTTCCCACTCGTTCGTCTCAATACGTTTACATTCAGCCATCTCCCAAGTCTATATGACCTTCCAAGTTCCCACAATTTTTCTCTCACAATTCGGCTTACGAAACTATATATATATATATATATATATATATATATATATATATATATATATATATATATATATATATATATATATAGACCTATATATATATATATATATATATATATATATATATATATATATATATATATGTGGATTGTTGTAGACTATTATAAAATTTGCACTTTTTATTAAGTGTATTAATAATTATCTAATCCCATAGAGTATAACATGTAAATTTAATCATGTTAGTTATAGGTTTAACAATTACTCAGCGTCGCCTTATCAACAGTGTTCACAATAGGTACAACAATATATATATATATATATATATACTTAGTTCACCTCTTGTCTTTGTTCTATTCGTTTAGTAAAGTCATTTAAAAATAACAGTTGTCTCTAATAGCTAACTTTGTGAAAAATATATTGAAATTTAGTTCATGTGAACTATTTTCTAAAATACTATTCATATTTGTTAAAATTTCAAAGGGAATCTGCAGCGAAGCGACCTATTATTGAAATCATAAAAACTTTATAAGGCAGCGTTGAGTAAATTTAAACAAGCTTCTTATTAAAAGATTTGTGTGATATAATATGGTTATGCAATAAATATGTTCTTTCTTCTCATTATGAATAGCTGAATTCAATATTATACAGTTCCAGTGCTTATTTCATATTTGTGCTTCCCATCTTACTATTTGATTCATACTATACTTTATTGTATTAAAAATTAAAATAATGTTTATTACCTATGATTCGTTGTACAATAATTTTGTTCTCACGATTCATAATAAAACTATAAGTAAAGTGGTACCACAAAAACAGATAGACAATTTAGTAGTATTTATAACCGTTTTTAATAAAACAAATCTCTCTGTCTATAAAACATCATTTTAATTTTTTTTTTTTTTAATGATGGTAGAAGGTTAAATATAAATAATTAAACTATATAGACAAACGGTAATAAATAATATGGCAAGGTTCTTAAACGTTGTCAGGAAATATGTATGTGTGTGTGTATATATATATATATATATATATATATATATATATATATATAAAGGAATAATATAAGGAGTATTTATTTTTAATTAAGTCCTAGAGAGTAGAAAAAAGTGTTCATTAAAACAAAATTCCTATCAACTCTGATAATTAAAATCTATAAATTTTTACTTATCTCTTTTTATTTAAAATATATTATTCAAAGTCTCTTTGGTAGACTCTATTGCAGACTCGGGCTTACGAGCGGTTGGGTAGTTGCGAAATTAACTCTATTTTTTAGACCTCTTCCAGTGGATTTTCTTCTAATTTTACTCTTTGATGGTGATTTCGTCAAATTCATGGCGTGATCATTGTTTGCACTAAATAAAATCAAATAATTAATTTTTCTATATTATAACAAATATTATGATAAATGTGCTTTAAATATATATATATATATATATATATATGTATACTAGCAAAGTACCCGACCTTTGTATGGGGTTGACGAATATTTGTATTTGTATAAACCTACAAATAGGCCAGTTGGGCAGTTTGTATAAACTTCCAAGGCCAGTTGGGCGGTGCCCTGACAAAAATGTCTGAATAAAAATAGGCCTATGTGTTAACCAGGGACCCTAAGAACATCCATATAAAATTTAAGGTATTTATTTACAGTTTTCACGTGTTCGATTTTACGTGGAAAGACTTATACCGGGCGATGCCGAAAGACATCAGGGATACAAAAACAAAATAATAAAAACTCTTGCGCATGGAGTCAAATTAAAGTTGGGTAAAAAATTCAGTGTCAGGTAGTAAGAAGTACTATATCCGGATATCAACGGCATGCCGTACTACGTAATCAAATATTTATATATACTCTAAAGTCTCCATTAACGATAAATTTGGTCGTAATTTTATACATAGCTATATAGCTATATTGAAATATACCTGTAAAGTATCCAGTCAGGATATTTGGTTGTAATTTTATACATAGCTATATAGCTATATTGAAATATACCTGTAAAGTATAGTCAGGATATTTGGTTATAATTTTATACAACATTACCTAATTAAACGTCTAATTCCGCGGAGTAATACTTCGTCACGTGATCTCTATTCTAGCCTTACATGTATACATCTGGTTAAACGTATAAAATTACAATCAAATCTATCCTGACTGGAAACTTCATAGGTATATAAAATTAACCTACTGTGGCAATAACAATCAATAATAGTCAATATGGCTTCGGGGCAGGTTTTTGATTCATTTTATATGCAATGAATAAACAGAACAGATGTATTAAGGGTGGGGGATGTGCATTTCTTCCAGCACTGCTGATGAAGCCAAGTTAAGTATTAAATGGAGTATTGATAATTAAGTGAAGGGTGTGTATATATATATATATATATATATATATATATATATATATATATATATATATATTCAAATACAAGAATATTTATTAACTTATATTCAAAGCTTTTCGTTGATAAACAGTACCAACAAAATCAGGATTGAATAATAAAATAATGCAATATATAAAACATATGTTAAATTAGAAATAGAATTATTGCTAAGTTTATACAAATTGCCAAGTTTATATTGTTGCTGTAACATTATAGACATTGAATATAGTATCAAATTTAGATTGCATTTGTATTTGTACTTTTATTAATTTTTTATTATTACTGTATTTATATATTTCGTATGTTTCTTATATATTCGTTCTTAATCGTTTAATAATTTCTTTCATAAGTTTCATATTTTCAATATTTGGAAATTGGTGCCTAATATTAATACAGTGATTTGCAAAATTTGATTTGTATATATCTGGATTCATATAGGCATTCAAATGTTCTTCATATCTTTCTTTTAATATTTTCTTGGTTTGATCTACTTGCGTTTTTTTACAGTTTTCACATCCTAATTTATAAACACCACCTTTTTCTTACCTATTATTTGTTTTATTATTGTTATTTATTATGTTTATTGTTTTGTTATTAGTTTTTTATGCAATTTTGATATTTATAAAATAAGAGAAAAACATTATTTATCAATTTGCAATAGAAAACAGTTATAAAAAGAAAACTGTTGACAAACTTAATTATAATATTTTTAATAAACAACATAATATTTTAATTTACAAACATAATAATAATAATTATTATTATTATAATAATACAATATGGACCTAATTTTTATTTATACACCATGCCATAAATAATAACACCAAATTATAGAATCAAGCCGACATAAAGCATGAGTAGGAGAAGGGTGCTAAAATATTGTCAGTCCGTCAAACCCACTTTCCATATACCCAATGAATAACTTTTTAGATCGTCAGAGTGATTAACGCCGTAAGTTTTCCTGCTACGAGCAGAGACCATAAGGTCTAGCTTGCCACAGACTAGTCGGTTGAGCTACACAGCAAGTATAAGTCAAGCTAGTTAAAATCAAGCCGGCATTTAACATGAGTAGGGGAAGGGTGGAGGAATATTGCCAATCGGGCTAAGTTTCTTTCCAATGAGTTACAGGTTTGTAGATCGTCAGAGTTATTAACGCCTTAAGTTTCCCAGCTAAAACAGAATTCCTACATTATCTGCAATTGGTTGCACCAGATGAACCTTTGTTGAGATTTTGAAGTTTTATAGGGATTGGAAGGGAAATGTAAAGTAATTTATTATTTGAGTGACAATAGTGTGTCCAATAAAGCGATAAAAATGGCGTGACGTTGGGGTGTTACGGTTACATGAGATTCGCTGATAACCTTCTCCCGGTTACATACTGAATTGGTTACTGAGCGAGTATGTAAAGAGACAAATTTTTGTACACACGGAATAAACATGAAACAAAAGACTTTCACATGTCATTAACAAACGTTTTAACCGTCGATTGATTTATGCTTTTAACTTATGTGAACAAAATAATTTCAATATTTATAAAAATATTTTTGAATTTGCTTGGCAAGGTCATAACTTTGAAATGTAAAAGTTCTATTTTTTAACTAATTGATATATATTTGGGCTTTAAATGATGAAGATTTACGATTTCATATGACAAAAAAAATTGTTTGTGATATCTCACAAAGTTATTTACATATAGGCTTGATTTTTCAAGGAATATATCTGATCATTAAATCACGAGTAATAGGCAATCAGCGGCACCAAATACAAAAAAAAACATTAGATCACATGGAGGATTAGTTGTTGCCATCCCTTGATTTTTGCCAATAATAATATCTATAATTTAATATTTTATGAGGGAAAATAATTGTGAGTTACTGTTGCGAATAACTCTTCCTAAAAAAGTCCAATATTGGTGCATGACCTAAATGTTTGAGAGAAGAGAAGAAAGGGAGATGTATGATATAAATATATAATATACTGTACAAGGGCAAATTCAAATCTTACTTCTAAAATTATATTTTAATGCTGTAAACTATAAATATAATGAATTGAAATTTACCAATTATATTTTTTTTACAAATATCATTTCATTAAGTAAAAGTTCTATTTAATTATTACTCGTGAAGCAGTGACGGTAAAAATTTGTTGCGTTTATTTCTTGTTTTTAGGTATATATACTTTGCTACAGATTATTGTATAAAATTATCTATGAATGACCCAATCAAGTCTTGAGTAATTTATTATATAAAAATGCCAGTAAATAAGAAAATCTATAATTATTGAATTTGTTGAACTCTAAATTACGTTTTGTAAACGATTTATAACGTAAAGTCACGTTCTAAGGTAAACGTATCCGGTTTATATTTTATGTTTATTTTGAAATTTCCTAACGCTACTTAAATCATATGTATACAGCTTTTGGAATATGTCCAGTTTTTGGATATTTACAGATTATAAAATGAAAATTTGGTGGTTAAGTTTAAAATGATATTTATTACTTACTTTTACTGATTAAATACTACAAGTTATGTAGATTTTTCCATTTTGTAAGAAGAGGTTTTTTACCTATCTAATAACGTATTTTCTCACTTAGTAAATAAGTAATATTCGTGTTTGGATAACTAGAAAAAATGCGATGAGTTTATTTCATAGATCGCTTTGTGACACGAATTCTGACATAGTGGTTATATTAGGTGGTTGAATTTCTAATATAATGTAAGTGTACAATCAAAAAAAGAAACCAATGAAATTCTTTTATTATGTGCATGTACAAAAGCGTGTTATCATTATTCACCATTGCCATGATTATCCAAGCCTGCAACCCTTTCTTGAATGGCGAATAAACGACGAGTGCATGATACTTAGTAATAACAGAGACAAGAAGGCCTAGCTTGCTACAGACTCAATTGGTCTAGCTACACAGGCGGTATTAGCTACTGCTAGTTACAGTTAAGTGATATACAGCGCTGCTGGAAGCAGGGTGTAGGGTAGGAATAGTGTCATGCGTCCAAACTTTCACCTTAACCAGACCGAGAATAACAGACTGAACCAAAGAGTAATAATAATCGCCGTAAATGCCTCTGTAAATCAAAATTCCTAGATTCTCTGTACTGATTTCACTCGTTATGCTGTCACATGGAGCTAGAGGTTGAGAGAAAAGTCAATGACTTATCATATGGCTGCGAAATTCTGTGTAACCTTAAAAAAATGTAGGAGAGGAGAGATTGTTAGTTTTGTTGCGATATAACGTTAGCTACAGCTAAAGCAGATTCTGTGATGACTAATTCTCAATAAAATAAGGAATTGGATAAGTTACAACTAAGGAGTAGAGAGTGGTTAGGTTTGACAAAAAAGCAAAAAGGAAGAAGCAGAAACTTTTACAAATATAAGGTGCTTTGACAAATGTTTTGTTCATAAATTTTTACTATACGAATTTCCCTTAACTGAAAAAAGTGCTTAACGGTATATTATTGTGAAATAGGTTATAGAGAAAATAAGGTTTTAGTACAGAAAACCAAGAGCTGATAAAGCTTTTAAGAAATGTGGTAATATGGAAAAGACAGAAAATTTGGTTGGATATTTAGTTTGAAAAGATTTTTAAAAACTTTATACAGATTAGAAAGCTGTAATAAAATAAGCTCCAACTACAGAATAATATCACGGCGAGGTTGTATTAGAAAAGTAAAAGTACAGTTTTTTAATCGACTGCTCTAGTGCCTCTAAGCTCGTTCCACCAGTTTGGACGAAGACTTAAGCAGACATAAAACCATAGTGTGAGATTTGGTTTATCCCTGTCTCAAAAGTCTAAGGCTTATAAAAGACATCAACTGATATAAGAAAACTGGTACTTTTCGAAGACGCGAAGTGGAGAGCAAATATTTTGAAACCCAAAATATTTTACTCCGCTTGGACCGAAAAACGTTAGCAGCCTAAAATCATGGCAAAAACTAATTTATCCCGGCCTGAAAAGGTGACCACATACCAAGCAGAGATAATCTAAGCCTACAAATCTCGTACAAACGAGGTAATGCCCGTAGTTTTACTAATAACAGCAAACCACACTTACTTTATAACTTAGTGTCACACTGTTTCAATCTAATTTTGTCGTTTGCTTAGCAACATTTAAACAATTGGTTTATGATTGTTGCATGAGTGTATACTATATTTAATAAAAAAATTATATTTTAATTTTTAAAAATGTATAAATTTTTGTACCATTTTTATGCCTATCAAATATTATTTTTTTATTATATTCCAACACTCTATATAGTAGAGGGTTGTTTTATAAAAAAAACACATGATTTAAAATAGTTTAGTTTGTGCTGGGAAGTGTTTTATTTAAATTTTCATTTTCATTTTTATCTGGATCCGAAATGGGAATGTGTGAGTACCTAAAATATTGTAAGGTATGGTTATTGATTATGAATCACACACGAGAGTGGGCGTTTGCGCCTGCACAAACACTTACACACACACACACACACACACACACACACACACACACACACACACACACTTAATGTTATTGTAATTACAAGTAAATTTTTATTTAGTTGATGTATTGACTAAATTGACGCTAGATATTCCAACCATTTTCCCCTCTTATGAATGCACACTTTGTGGAGACCATCATTACCGTCGAGCCTGCCACATTAGTAGAAAACAGATGATCACTGCAATCAGTGGTGTTGGTTCGGCCAGGAAGTGGCACAGGAAAGGAAGATAAAAACAACACCTAACCGTCCAACACTGAAATATTTATACCAAAACAATATTATATTAATTAATATATATATATATATATATATATATATATATATATATATATACATCCCGCTATCAATATGGCAGTATTCCATTTTGCAACCATATGGCAGCCACTTGAAAGAGTGGAGTATATATGTTTTTCGTGGTGTATAATTTATTTCTAATAAACATGATACTACTCCATGTACTTTAATTCAATAAAATTTTAAAAATACAAAATTGACTGAAGTACTATCAATACGGCAGCATTTCATTTAGGCATCAATATGGCAGCCAGTGTATATTTTCATTCAGTCTAATAACAATATGGCAGCCGGTGTGTATATTATTCCCACGCTACTAACGATACGAGAACCAACAGTGTTGCCACTATGGTGCGACTATCTGGCTAGTCAAATGTTTAGACTCTAAGACGCGTGTGTGTAATCACGTTAAAAACATAAACATTATTATGTCCCTTCTTTATTTCAGCTGGCCAATTATTTACTCAACTCACATAAGTCCTGGTTGTTAGTTTTCATAAACGTGTACAACTATCGAAAGCTGACGGGGATACACGTGTGTGCCTCTACAGGAGTAGCTAAAGGGTACAATAAATAGGGTAAAATATCAGAACCACAAAAAAAGCTAGGAAATAATAAATTGGGGTGTTTTTAAGGATGCTGAGTCCACTACTGTGAACAAAATTAAACGGGGATAAACGGGTGGGGCTCTATCCACGGATGGGGATAAATAGGTGCTTAGACCAATACCGTCTTCAATATTAAACGGGGATACAAAGGTGTGCCTCTACGGGACTAGAAAAAGTATGATTTGGGGTAACATTGGCAGAAGGCAAAATAACAAGAATAAATGATCACTCGGGTGTTTTTAATGTTGTTGTCTTTTACAGTTATCGAACGTCAATGGGGAAGCACGGGTCATGTTCTATGCTAGTAGCAACTGGTGAATTAGGGTAAAAATTTCAGAAGGTAAAATAAAGGTAGAATATTATGACTTGTAAAGTGAAAGATTCAACCAAATAAGATTTTATTTTGGTATTTTTATCTTTTGGGTGGAATGAACTAGCTGGAGTAAACAGATACTATCAAGAAGTAACTATCATAGTCCCTGTCACAAGATTAAAACTGATAATACTGAATGATGTGGTCATCCTTTCAGAGATCGAAAATAAACATTATACAAACACGTTCATGACGGGTTCGATTCCAGGCGCTAATTGGTCACATGTTACAATGTGAAATTTATACCACCATTTCTCCATCTACTTTCAACATACAACCACACGGGACGTCTCTTTACAATCAGTTTCGTTTCGGCTACAATAGTACATAGTTGTCATAGAAATTGTCACATTGATTGTTACAATTCTATTATTTGTTGTTATTTTTAATTGAATTAACGAAATGAAACACAACAAATTTATTGTTTTTAATAAAAACAAATGTCCACTAATAAAATTAAACCCTCAATTTAAGTCATTTCTTTATTTAGGTTAGTACACACGGCACTGTCTTATAAAAGGTATTACTCTCTTTGACGTATGTTTGGAAAAAAAAGGGAGACAATTGCTAAATCTATGCCTTACGGGTCGCGTTCCTCGTGTCGGTTTCTTCCAGGTCATTGGAAAAAATTAAAATTAATAAATCCACCGCCGCTAGGTTGCTATTTTAAAATTTCCCCGCCCCATTGAAGGTGTTCAGTGCTCTGTCGAATTTTAGGAATAGTTCTCCAGTTCTGTCAGTAAACATAGTGTCATAGTAACAAAAATACGGGAGTGCATGTAGACGATTGTATTGTGAATCAGCAGGTTAGGTGTAGACCGGTATCCATCGATCCTCTGGATTGATTACATGTTTTCAAAACCCTCAATAGATCTGCAACTAAATGAACGGTTTCATCTTTAACAAAATTCCATCTAGATTTCCAGGCGTGTACTGCACGGGATAAAGGCCAAGTACGAATTCAACTTTTTTCTTCTGAATTTCTCATTTAATTATCAGTCTTAGAGTTAGTACACTAACTTCTCCTATATCCTTACTTTACGAAAGTAGATTTATTCTCATTTAATTTATTTTATCTCATTGAGCTTTCTGCCACAATTTTTAAATTCTATTTCTTTCGTGCTACAATCTTTTAAGAGGTTTTGCAGTTTAAGAACGATTTTGCAGAATTTTTAGACTAATACATCGAATTTTCTTCAAATTTTCTTCTTCAGTGTATTAAAAAAATGAAAATTTCAATTTTAAGTTTTTACTGCTTGTAAAAAAATAATAAAGGATAAGTAAAGGGTTGGCATAAAGTTTATTTATAGTTTTTAAGTTTTAAGTTTTTAAAGTTAGGCCTATAGTAGAAAAACAACAAATATTGTATCACCTTTACCTCAGGTAGGTAACCAGAAAAATCTACCTATATTGTACATTGTAAATAAAAGAAGGCTTTTATTTGCTCGAATCTCATCTAATGTTAATTTCTTGTTCACGTAGGCCCATTGAACACGTCTATATTTTATAGGTTCAAACGAGCACAAATTACCATTTTCGGATAAAAAAATTAAACATTGAAATATTAGTATTTCTGTACTTACGACAGCCAAATGTAGCAAAAAACTGTTTTATTTTTCTGTGAGCATATGCTTTAAAAGGGCGCATATAGTATTCTAACAAGGAGTGAAATTTTCACGAAGATATGACATTTTAGTGCCAATACCAATCAGTATAAACATTTCACCAAGATAAGAGCAAAACATTTTAAGTATTTATTCAAGGATTCATGTATCATAGGTAGTTTTGTGCCAATAAAACTAGAGAGCAGTTCAGGAGACTTAGGCAATGGTAAATATACTTCTTTACTTCTAGATCTCTAAAGAATATAATATTATGTAAGGATATAGTTCTTCCCAATGTATATTGCATTGTAGCTAGGCATCAGGGTGAAACACGATTTTGGTAAGCAATGTAATACATCTATTTTATTTATCCACAATGTTTGATTTGACATAAGTTATTATAGGTACAATTGTGTTTGAGTAAACACCTATATTTTTCGAAAAGTTCTTCTTTAACTACATTCATTAAATTTTCCTGGTAGTCGTTGTTGGCAGGTTAAAAAATTTATTTAATTCCTCCCTTAGATATTTTCCGAAAGGATGACATTTCACCTTGATTGTGATGTTACTTTCATCAAGACACGTTGAATGCACCTGAAAATATATCTGATAAGATTTAAGTATATTTTAATCTTCTTCTTTAATTCTATCTTTAACCGCATCCCTCTTGGTATCTACAATTTGATTTATTATTATTATTATGGTGAAAAAATTTACAAATATTTTGGCGAATATAGCTGAGGAACCAGTCTTCAAAAACTAGCTGTAAAATAGCGTTATGCAGAGTGACAGAATGAAATTAGTCACTATGATGGTATTTCTTGTTAAACAAACAAGACGTAAAAGATAATGACTGTTTTGTAGATTTTTTTCACTTTAAAAAATCTCTCCGTTCTTCGGTCGACATTTTTATAGTTAGTATCAGAATGATTTTAGTTCGTCCGGCTGTGTCTGACCTCAAGACAAAGTCTGCTAATACTCAATCACTTCTCAAAACTGTCTCTTTTGTTTATATATTTTACGAATCCTACCACTAGCAATACCAGTTAATAAATAACTCCTAATTACAAACTTAATATTTCAATTTGAATATTCTCTATTTTTCGTTGATAGAAAATTACTTCAGTTAAGTAACCCTAAGCAAGAGCTTATAAAACGTTTTGTAGTCAATCTTTAGACGTTGATAATCATAAATATTTACTACCGATGATCACGGTAATTTTTCACTATACTTTAGATTTACTGATAATCTCGTTTTATTTTTATGGTAGGCGAACAAAAAGACTATCTACGATCAAAACATTGGGAGTCCTGATAAAGATTAGAACGGACATCGGCTTTTTTTTAGCTATAATTGCCGACACTTAGTATGGTATTTATATCGTATGGTATCCCCGCAAGCAAGAATCAGTACAGTAGATTTGAAGAGCCAAGCAACATTAATTTATGTATGTACTGTAATCAATAAAGTTCTACTTACGTAATTTATGCATTCTTAATTATAGTATTAGGGTTCATTAGAACTCCTGTTTTTTTCTAGTGTACAGGAAGCTATTTCCGTGTAATCCAAGTTGTCGGCAATCCGACGGTGTCTCGGTCCCATCTACCTCGAATTATCCATGCACTACTGTATTTGTTTCCGTACCAATGAGCACCGTACTTGAAACAGTTTTTCATGCAATTCTAAAGTGAGTGAATATCTCATAGACATTAAAGTTACTCTTGGGACTAGAATATCGAGGATAAACATAATAGATTTATTACATTGCTTACCGAAAACGTTTTGATTCCTAGCTACACTGCAATATACATTGGGAAGAACTATATATCCTTACATATAGTCTGCAGAGATATAGAAATAAAGAATTTTAAATATTTACCATTGCTTAAACCGCCTGAACTGCTCTCTAGTTTAATTAGCATATTAACACCTATGATACACTTATCCTTAAATAAGTACTTAAAATGTTTTGCCCTTATGGTCATGGAATGCGTGTATATATCCACATGTTCTATCTTTGCTACAATATTTAAATTTTTCAAACTATTTTTGAGTATTTTGGATGAAAAAATATATATAATGTTATTATTGATAAAAATTATTTTGTATGGCCTATAAATAACGCTAGTTCTTTAATACCTTGTTCATACATTTGGAAGAGTTGAGATATTGTTTCCAAGTGTTTCATTAGAGTCCTCGATGTAAGTACTTCAGGAATTTGTAAACATGCTATTTTAGCATGCTTTCGTGCACTTAATATGGCCTACGCCATATATTCACTAAAAGTTAATACCAATGTATTCAATAAACATATTAATAAAATAAAATATAGACTACCAGCGACTAAAGTCGAGGATAGAAACAAATGTTTCCGTCTTTATACGACCATTTTGACGTTGGGAGAATACCATAAATTTACGTTTACGCCGTATGTAAATGAGAGAAAGGGATGGAAAAGATAGAATGCAGAAAGTCAGTTTTTCGGGCCTTCGTCCACGAGAGTACTTGTGGAGTGCGAGCCTTTATCTCTGTTTGGCTTTGACCTATGTTTGTTTACACCAGACAGCCTGATATCGTAATATAAACTGACAACACTCGCACAGATGTCATTTAGGTTCTTGTATACAATACAGAGATTAACGAAAGATGATTCAGTATTTATTAACTACTACTTTAACTACCGTCCTTCAATTTCTGTCAAAATACTACTGCCGTTGTAGCTCACAGGCACGAAATGTCTAAGTGTGATTTATTGTGTGGTTTAACAATTTATCTTGCATTTACTTTATAAAAATTGCTTTTGAATATTCTGATTGCCTGTGACTAGTAGGGCAAACGTATTTTTATGAGATCAGTTATAAAAAGACTTATAATCGCACGATAATTAACATACACTAATTATTTCTTGTTCACTAGTTTTAACTTATATATACAAGAACTTATATATTCTTGTTCACACTTAACTTTATATACAAGATATCATTTGACACATTATAAGCTTTATTTATGGAAACTGTCATTAGAAATAATAACTCAATTTTGACAGCAGTATTTACACAGCGGCTCAGAACATTCTAGACGTATTGGCTGTACAAAGACATCTTACAAAGTGTAACTAGTCTTTCTATTTTTTGTTGCTGGACAAATTCTACATTGTTTATAACAATTTATCTATAAAAATAGAAAAATCTGTAAATTTCTGGAGGTTGCAGTTTTTTGAAATAATTTTCATCGTCTGATGCACTTCGTTGAGATTCGGTATCATGATCTCTTGCTCAATTACTTCTTCACTCTGTTGCACAATTCCCCTATTCTCTTTGATGCCTTCTAAAAGTTGGTCATTAGATACAGCACCTGAATTACTGTCTTCTTCGGCTAACCCGCCGCTGATGATCAGGCACGATGACGGTAGTTAAAGGCTTAGCTTGGAATTTGTAGATATTGGCATAATAGGTTTTCTGGATATATAAGCTGATAAAGATAAGTCGATGAAATGATGTGGGTCAACAAATTCTCTTTGTCGTTTATTCTAAGTTGTATAAAGGTTGAAAAAATATAAGGTCTACTTATTTATATTTTTTTAAAATTTACGGTTATTGTAGAATTTTTTTCATTGACGGATGGTTGAAAAGTCATTCCGCTGCCCCCGCTAACGATACCATCCTTTTTAAAAGAACAAAAGAAAATAACACGAAAAGAGAGAAGATTAATTACCCGAATAATAATGAAAAAACAAACATAAATGTTTAGATAGCCTAAGTAGAATTGGAAAGAAAATATATAACAATTAGGTAGACAGAATACATTTAAACAAAAATTAAATAAAAAAAATAATTTTTATAAAATTATCAATTTGGGACAAACGGTTATCTTTTTAAGTTGAATCTTTCAATCATACAGTCTTTAAAATTCTTAAAGCACATGAACAGGCTACATTGAAACACTGCTCCAAGTTATAAAGATTAGTTTGACAGACATGACGTAAACAAACGCGTTAGAACTGCTATCGGAGTGCCGCCTGTTTATGTTTTCATATCACAAACATTTCTGTAAATAGTTGTAGCATGAATTCTGTCCAAGACAAGGTCGCGAACCCGACTCTTTCTGTAGGTTATGTTGCATAGTTGGAAACATGCCAATTTCGGGCGATTTATTGTCAATGGAATATATAACCCAAATCACCCCTTGGTAACCCCGTACATCCACGACGAATTTTGATGACAATGGACTAGGACCTTCGAAAATCTTCTGAATGCGTATTTTTGGGCAATATTTTAGATTTTGGCAAGTTTTACCTCAATTCACCCACAGCGACACCCGCAGTCCCTTCCCGGATTGTGCATGACCAACGTCGGTGCTAGGATTAGACTCAGCATTATTAAAAACCCCGAGTGATCATTTTATAACGATCTTTTAGCCTCTGACTTTTTACCCCAATTCTCTCTTTGCTACTCCCGTAGAGCCCACACCCGTCCAGCCCTGGTGTCTTTCGATGACGGTATTGAATTCAGCATCCTCAAAAGCCCTAAGGCAGTTATTTATCTGAAAATTTCACCCCAATTTATCCCTTTGGTACTTGTGTAGAGCCATCGCAGTACATGTCCGGCGACGGCATTCAATTCAGCCTCCTCAAAAACCTCCGAGTGGTAAATTTCAAGTAAATTTTTGACTTTTTTACCCCAAATCATCCCTTTGGCACTCACGTAGAGTCACATACGTCCATCCCCGGTGACTTTCGATTACGCCATTGAATTCAGCACGCCCGTCTAGATGACGTCATTGAATTTAGCATCCTCAGAAACCCGCGAACGACTTTTTTCCCGCGATTCTTAGGCATCCGACATTTTGACCCTAATTCAACCCCTTTGGTGCATGGGTTTAGCCTCACCAGTACATCCCCGGAGACTTTCGATGACGGCATTGGATTCAGCATCCTCGCGATACTTAGGCGGATATTTTCCAGCGATTTTTTGACTTCTGACATTTTCACCTCAATTCACCCCTTTGGTACTAGCGTGAAACCACATCAGTGCATCCCCGGCGACTTTCGGTGACGACATTAAATTCCGCCTTACCAAAAACCCCCGAGTGGATATTTTCTAGTTATTTTTTGACTTTTGACATTTCTACCCCAAATCATCCCTTTGGCACTCACGTAGAGTATCATCTGTCCATCCCCGGTGACTTTCAATTTCGGAATTGAATTCAGCATCCTCAAAAACCCCCGAGTGGTTATGTTTCAGAGATTTTTTAACTTTTTACTTTTTCACCCCAATTCACCCCTTTGGTACTCGCGTAGAACCACATCAGTGCATCCCCGGCGACATTCGGGGACGACATTAAATTGCGCCTTACCAAAAACCCCCGAGTGGATATTTTCTAGTTATTTTTTGACTTTTGACTTTTTTACCCCAAATCATCCCTTTGGTACTTACGTAGAGTCACATCCGGTCCATCCCCGGTGACTCTAGATAACGCAATTGAATTTAGCATCCTCAAAACCCCCGAACAGTAATTATCCCGCAATTCTTAAGCATCTGACATTTTTACCCTAATTCAACCCCTTTGGTACATGGGTTTAGCCTCACAAGTACATCCCCGGCGACTTCCGATGACGGCATTGAATTCAGCATCCTCGAAAACCCCCAAGCGGATATTTTTCAGCGATTCTTTGACCTCTGACATTCTCACCCCAATTCACCCCTTTGGTACTCTCGTGGAACCACACCAATGCATTCCCTGTGACATTCGGTGACGGCATTGCATTCCGCCTCATCAAAATTCCCCGAGTTGTTATTTTCTAGTAATTTTTTGACTTTTGACATTTCTACCCCAAATCATCTCTTTGGCACTCACGTAGAGTATCATCTGTCCATCCCCGGTGACTTTCAATTTCGGAATTGAATTCAGCATCCTCAAAAACCCCCGAGTGGTTATGTTCAAAAGATTTTTTAACTTTTGAATTTTTCACCCCAATTCACCCCTTTGGTACTCGCGTGGAACCACATCAGTGCATCCCCGGCGACTTTCGGGGACGACATTAAATTCCGCCTTACCAAAAACCCCCGAGTGGATATTTTCTAGTTATTTTTTGACTTTTTTACCACAAATCATCCCTTTGGTACTTACATAAAGTCACATCCGGTCCATCACCGCTGACTGTAGATAACGCAATTGAATTTAGCATCCTCAAAAACCCCCAAACGGTCATTATCCCGCGATTCTTAGGCATCTGACATTTTTACCCTAATTCAACCCCTTTGGTACATGAGTTTAGCCTCGCCAGTACATCCCCGGTGACTTTCGATGACGGCATTGAATTCAGCATACTCAAAAACCCCCGAGTGGTCACTTTCCAGCGATTTTTAGTCCAATTCAAATATATACATTACGTAGTACGATTGATATCTATGTGGATGCCAGCAATGTTGCCAAGTTTGTGGCTGCCATAATGTTAGGGAATGGTTGAAATATACAGTAAATTTATATACAGAAAGCGACCATGCTGCCCCTGGCGGAAATGTTACGAACTTGTGATATACAAATCCCGTTCACTCTGCTATCAATACGAGCACCATTTGGTTATTACAAATTATTTTTTAAAAATTCAGAACGACCATAGAACTTCCAAATACAGTATAGCTCCAATAAAACACTTCTTTTTACACTTATTGACATGATTTTTATTTCGATTATTGTCAAAGGGTGTTACATTATCATGGATTACTATGTGGCAGCCGTACCCGGCTGCCAGTTTGAATGCAAAATGACCAATGTATGGTCTCCGTATTGTTAGCAGGCTGTATATATATATATATATATATATATATATATATATATATAAAATTCCTAAAACGTATAAGTGTTTTTAAAAATATATACCTTATAAAAGCGAATCCTATTTAAAAAAATCGCGAAATATCTTATTTTAGACAAAATGTAATTTTATACAAATTATAGGGATAGGAGCTGAAAGTATTTCACCAAACAAATTTATACATATCACGATTTTTTAATAAAAATTAGAAAAATAATAATAATTGTTTTTATTCTTCCACTTAATGGGTAATTTATTCATGGGCATGTTCTTTGGCAACCCACTCTTTCAGTAGTGTGTTTAGTCAACTTAAGCAAAACCTTTATTCACATACAAGCTATTATTTATACTTTAAAAAGACTTACCGGGTTGTTTACGGTACTAATTATATCTAACAATTTCACTTAGGGAGTGTGGCCGTCAATCTAAATTTTTCTGAAGAAAGATAGATTACACTCTGTATAGTTAAGATTAAAAGTTTCAAAACAAAAAATTAATTTTAACAAAATAATAAATAAATTACTTTTCAAAATTTTCGAACAATGTTAATTTAAATTAATAAAAATCTTTACAACCTTTCATATTATTTCATTAAAAAACGTTAGGTCAGATGCATACTGGTTAACGCTGTATAGATTGATATAGACTGGTTGACTGTATCAAATTTCTTTAAAAAAATTATTTTTAAATATACTTTGGAAAACACTTGAAATTTGGCATTTAACCAAATCCAATGTTACTCGTGTTTACACTTTTACCATAATTAAATTTTGAAAACCTAAACACAAACTAGATATTAAATATTACAAAACATCTTTTAGGATGTTATTATTTATTTTGAATATAACTTTAATATAGATTTTAATAAGCCATTCAACTCCAATAATGCAACCCACAGGTGTCTTCTACGAAAACTGAATCAGAACAGGCTGATATACAAGATGCATCGCTTGGTCAACAGAGTCCCCCCTTGACTTGAAAAAAGAGGGCTTTGCTTGGTTACCAATATTATTAGTATACATCCCTACCCAAAGCTATATAATGAAAGTTTTCAGAAACAATTTTTTTTTAACTAGGCAGATTTTACTTGAGCTAAGAAAATACATTATTATGCAACATGCTAAATTTATACCAAATATTTAACATAATACACTTTTCTGCAATCTACCCATGTGGCTGAAGTATGTTTGCTTTGTAGTTACAAATCCTTCAAGCGTGATTTTCTACAGTTAAACTCACATGGACCTGAACTAATTTATGCCTGTAACTGTTATGGGACTGACCAAGTCACAATTATTTCTTCGTGCGCGCATTTGTGTCTGTGTGTTATTTTTTGCATAGTGTTGTTGAAAGAAATCCTCGTTTCTTTTTAATTTTGTTCACCTTGACGGAATATTTATCCTCAGCTTTAGTGAGCAGGTTGATGGCGGTTGGGTCGAATTTCAAGTCCCAATTACGAGGTTTATTCGCTCAGTTAAAGCAAACCCTATATGACTTTAAAACAGCGTAATTATAAAACTCGATTAAATATATTAATAACCAAAAGAGTAATAAATTAATAAGTTTTCGATTTTTTGAATAGCATAATTTCGAGGACGTTTGGCCAATACTCTTAAAGTGAAAATTAATTTTTATAAAATGTTCGCAGAAATAAAATTAAAAACAATTGTTCGTTGTTATTGACCGGGTATTTAAGAGCAATATTGTAAATTCAATCATTACTTATTGCGAAAATATAGGTTTTTATGGAAAAAATTATCATTATGGACAAATTATTATGGAAAATCATTTCATATTAGCGAAAAATTATAAACAATCCAAATTACTTTGCAGAATAATTAAAAGTTACACAAAGGACAAGTAAAATAATAGAACGAAATTGTCTAGAGCCAATGAAAAACTAAGTTCGTTAAAGTTATGAACATTCATTGGTAAAGTTTTACGGCTCTTAATTAAAATCTCGCGTTGAAAGTAACTAAGCTGAATTCCAGATACGTTTAAGCACATGGCACGTTGAGTTTAAGCCAAGATCAATAGACTTGGTAAATTTGAGGCAGCTTACAGGTAATGGTAAAAAATAAAACAAGTCGGAAATGAGAGAAAGTAGTTACCAAAACAATATTTATCACATTATTCTTTAAGTGTATTTATATCAATAGTGTTTTAACAATATGCCTGTGTTCAACTACACGTATTCATAATTAAATAGTTATTCTTTATAGAATTCTATTCTAGTACTGTAGTATTATATTGAACCTTTTGACAGGTAACAAACAGCCCTATAGACCTGTCAGCTGTTTAGGAAAACATAATTAAAATATTATCTACGTTATATTTAACTAGGTAGAGGACGTTGAAGAAAAAACAAATGGTTGAAATTTGGAAGAGGGTTTTATTGATATTTTAACATTGTTTTATTTTATAAACTAACAGAGGAGGACAAAGACAGCCAAAGTTAAAAAAATTGATTAAAAAATAGAATATAATTAAAATATTCCTTTGATAACATACAACAAAAGGAATTCTTCTTGTTTGGTCCAAAGAATTTAGTTGTAAACTCGAGAGAGAAGGAAATACAAATTTGTTACTGTACGATAGTGTATAAACTCGTCTACATGTAGTTTAATAAAACATTTGATGATTCCAAAACGAAAACAATATTAAAAAACTTGAAAACGTTTTATTATTTTTCAAGTACCTCAATTTGAAAATTTATATCAGAGTTTACAAAAAGTATATCATTAGTTTTTGCCAGTAATCAAATGCATTTTTGGTAAAAGGATTGCTTAAAATGCAACATACACATCACCACACACAAACACTGTGCTGTAAAATGCTTAAAATATTATAACACAAATGTCACATGCATACAACTTTAAATTATTGCATTTTTGTTTCAACGACGGAAGCGTTTTTGTCATTGGTGTTACAAACTTTGATACACAGGATAAAAATATAGTGAATTCATTAGCTAGTGGTGTTTTAGGATTTAATGATGTGGCGACATCATGAATATGATTAAACCATATTTGGTAATCATATTATTTGTACAGTAAATTTTCTTTATAAAAATTGACTTTCCTCATTTTATTACATTTATAAACTAAGAAAATATACGTAAACGGGCGAAGATAAAAAGAAAACAATTAATCAGAATATTAATGAAAAATTCTAAAGAAAGGAAACCAAATAAATAGAAGCATTACGAAAATACTCTCAAAGTAAAATAAACGTAGAACCCTAGAGAAATACAGAGAGAGAGAGAAAGAAAGAGAGAGAGAGAGATGTGTAATAGTTTCTCGAAAACTAAACATCAAACACATTACATGTTAGTGTTTGGGATTTCGAAGATATTCGATATTATTTAATTTTAGGTTTAGTTTTTATATTGCATTTGATATTGTAAACATTCAATTTATAGTTTAATGCTAATTTAAGGGATGATCTTAGACGTTTTCTTTCAATTGTCAATACTTTTTCAATTTAAAATTATACTTGAAAAATAAATTTAAAAATCATTCAAAACCGAAGTAAAACAAACTATTAGGCAAGCTCGATACATTGCAGTTTCCAAGGTGGTCGTTCCTTCAACGTGACTAATTTTCCATTTTATTAGTTTTTCTTTTTTTATTTTGTTCCATGACTCGGTTATACACTATACAAGTCCCTTAAGTATATCGTTTTAAGAAAACCTACAATGCTTACTTTCCTTTCAGTAGCTTCCAAGATAGATTGTAATAGATCTGTATTTAGTCCATTCATTACAGGACACCTTGATTCATCGGCTGGATTGGGCTCGGAACTTTTGCGGATAGGAAAAATGTATAAAGCAATAAAGGTATCATGGAACCCCAGTTGATTTTCATCGGTATGCGAAGGTGAATTATCTAACAGCTATTAATTTCAATTTTTTTTTTTAGATAAATTAATCTGAAATAGAAATAGGCTCGAATTTAACGGAGCCTCGGATAATTGGGAGTCGGATTCTCGAAACTATACTGTAGATCCTTATGTAACAGATTTTAGCCATGGAAAAGATGACTCAGAGCAAAGTATTTCAAACAAGTAGTTATTCAGTTCGAATCTGACCAAGACACCAGCATTTTTTAATTTAAGTAATGAGTAGACTATTTCAAAAAACTGTGTGAACATCAATTGTCATTCGCCTTCGCTTCTGTTAAATATCATTTTGTGACTTGATTGTGATAATATCTTTTCGTACCGATTTCGCAAGTTCGGTCACCGAATGTGTCGATGGTTCTTTCGAATGTCGCGATTTGTACATTTATTTTTCTCTGTACGTGTGAATGCTGAATACGTTATTTTTCTTGGTGACCTTCGGGTTTTTCTTTAGTTTCATTTTCTAATAATAGTGCGTGTCAAAGACGAAGATCTTATAATCGTGTTTCACGTTGCTCTTCCGTATTATTTTCTATTATTAATGCTTGCCTTCATCGTAGATCTAGTAATCGTAATTCGCGTTGCTCTTGAGCTTCACTTTTAAATAATAGTGCATCTCTTTGACGATCAGCTAATATTCGAGAATCGATCGCTACTTAGGACGCATCCTGTAATCTTTTATTTTGTATGTCTACGAGTAAGCGCTTAACTTTTTCTGTTTCATATGGAAACCATTCCTGGCGCTTTTGTCTTTCTTTTTCTAATCGTCACTTACGTTGTGTCATAGTTTCTTTTCGCATTGTTTGTTTATTTCCTGATTGTTTATTTTATTATTTGCATTTATTTTTAACCGTAGAACCCGATTTATGATATTTTGTGTGTAACCATGACAACAGTTTAAGGTTGTACAATAGAGGTTTCAATTACAACCAGGTCGTGAAAAATTCATTTGCATCTTTAAAATTTGATTTCTAGATATTAGAAAGTTTGCGCAGTGCCAAAGTCCGCTGGTCTTTGAACATGAAGATTCACAGATCAAATTAGGCCAGGAACCAAAAATTTTATAATTTAATTACTAATAGATATTTGTAAAAACTATATATTAACATCAATTGCCATACACTATAGGTTAAAAAAAATATTATTTTAACTTGATTGGATGAGAATTTATACAAGATATATATCAGAGAGTGTGAGCTAATAGAAGGAATTTAAAAATCATTCATAACAGAATTCATACAAATTATTAGGCAGTTTGATAAATAATGCTCATAAATTAATAAATAAGTGTGTATTAAAGTGAAACATTTACACACAGAAACATATTTATAATAAATATATTTCATATTTGTGTTTGTAAAATCTACTCGTAAAAGCATTATATATAAACTTGAGAAGTACTCTAATAGACTTTATATAACTAATTGTCAAGATCTAATAGCAATTCTGACTATCTGAGAACGAGAAATAATTATAACATCATTCTTTTTTTGACTATATTAATAAAGATATTATATTAATAGTAATAATAGATATTTTGAACTATACTGTTTTGAAAGCTAGGATAGCAATTTTTAGTGCGGAGAACAATTAGGAGCGGAGAAGGAAGACGGTGTGTATGGATATAGGTCTGGTGGCCAATTGGTAAAGATGACCAGGATGCCAGTCACGGTCGAAGGCTTTGCTTGTAACATAATTAAAATGACTAGTAAGATTTAGAGTCAATATAAGTAAAGAATAAGAAATCCAGAAAGAAAATCAATAATAAATGATTTAGTACTCAAGTTAATATATCCTATTTCAGTCCATAAAACATATATTTACATCTAGGATATAATAACTGTAAAGATGTAAATCATATATAATTGAAATCCTTCAGAGTTATGCTAGAAGGCACAAATATAAATTAAAGATAAAGTCAGTATTAAGTAATGTTGCCTGTTACTCCTACAAATAATTATACGGACATAAAATAAAATAAATTGCTATAAATAACTCTTCTGTTGTATTTACATATGTATGTAAATTTATGTGTGTAATTTTATTTCTGAGAAACTCCAATGTTCTCACAATGACTACAAATGCTAGAATCTTTAAGTAATAGTGTTACCCAATAGATAGATGAACTTTATGCCCAGATTACATGAGCATTTCTGAACTTGACAAGTCATTCAAGTGTATTTAATGTTTAAACGACTGCTTCTCAAAATTATAATAAATAGCAAAAATTCAAAGAAATTAGGCAAACATTTGTATCATTTTATGGAAGAGCAAACTTTAGTTTATATTTTCTTTTCATTAAATTAAATCAAATTAGAACAAAAAATGTTTAAAATTATTATAAATATATTATAGTAAATCGACTAAATAAAATTTCCAACAATTTTCCTACCAGTAACAAGAGCAAAAGTAACTAATTCTATTAAGCTAGAAAAAAATTCTTTAAAAATACTCTTGCAATAAAAAAGAGATAGATAAATTTAAAAGTTAATAAAAAAATGTATAATGTATATATAATCACATAAATGAGTAAGAACATTTTGGTTGGTTTTTATATGAAATCCAGGAATGTATCTACTGGCAGATCACGCTCGACACACCATAGGTACCAGAATAAGGTGGATGGGGTCACATTTCGACCGCGGTTAAACTGACGCGTTTCGGCTCTACAGTGTCCATCATCACCATGTATAAGTTACGCGAAAAACGCTTAAATGTGGTCACATTGTTCGTAGGGCATGGAACGCGTAAATCGGAGATGTTTTCCCCGAGTGGTTGCAGGTCTGTGCACTAAGTGGATAACTTCGATGGACTCCAAGGAGGACTAGCATCGTTAAGTGCTCTGCCAAATGAGATTTACTCAATTGTTAGTGATTGGTTACATCCAATGTAGTGTCGCTTTTACATTAGAAGACTTTTTAGTGGTTAAAAGGTAAGTGTAGTGTATCCAAAAGTGGGGAATTATGAGTAATGTAAACAAACCTATGAGTGGATACAATAAAGGTGGCAAAGCTGACAACTATAACTGTTGCGTTTCAATGAGGAGCATCCATCGTTGAAATTTAAAAAAAAAACTGGGTACCTATTTTTCTACGAAACAAAGTACAGAGCAAATATTTGACTACACGTGAAACTAGAATGTAAGAAACCTACTACAGTTATAGGAAATGTTTTCGAATGTGTTGATCAAAACCTGGGACACAACTTTAAAAAATAAAAACGGATTTGGAAAAAATGACAAAACAAATATATATAGACGAGTATATATGTAATATAGAAGGAGGGCATATGGACTGTAGATAGCTATTAATAATAGAATTAAATAGTATTACTTAGGTTGGAAAAGCAATCATGTTAGCATGGTATAGGTTTCGTGTGAGGGTTGTGGAATATGTCACAACATATAAGATAAGTGAGTGATAAGAGTGTCTGATAATTTTTTATTGGGAAAATATATCCATATCTCTTAACTCATATCTGTAGTAACAACCCACAGTGGACTGTAATATAACATACCAAAAGGGGAGCGACAAATAATCGCGCGTGTAATAATTCCCCTAATAAGGAAAACCGTTATGTCATAATTTACGTTATGTAAGTTTAATCAAAATTGTCTAAATCACAAAAACTTTATTTACATCGACCTTTATTGTTTCCAATAACAAATATTATATCAGGCCTTAAGTATAATACCACTATACATTATAATATAGGCCTACTCTCTTCATAATCGCTATTTAAAGATGCATCATCATTAACACAGCATGATAACATAGGCATAGGTATTCCTCATTAAAAATCATTTATAATAATAGCAAAAGTCCATTTCAATAGTCAAGAGAATCTCTGTAGTAAAACGTTTACTCTGACAATGTAGTTTCTAAGGCCTATACCGGTACCCCTCCTTCTAGGCTTTGGTGATCTGTACCAGAACACAAACCTTTTACGCCTCAACGTGAGTAGTGTCTGGCAGGAGGGATTTATTTGCCACCGAAAGTCTCGAACTAAATGACAATGCACCCTACTCATATAAACTCAATAGAACAGTTCTACAGACCATCAGCTGTAAAAAGTAGTAAACAATAAGGTGGTTATATATTTATAAATGACCGAAATAAATGACCTCGCAATTGGAGCCCCTGCAATTTGAAATGATGCTAGAGAATGTTTTATTTAAGACCCATAAGCATCCAGTAAGGCTGTAACTAATGTGAAAGATCATAACTCCTGTAGCCAATACGAAATTATATATTAAAGCAAACACCAATAAAATAAGGAACGAGCATTTCTTTTTTAAATCGCGACGCTCAGTGTGCTAAATATGCTAAAAAAACATACAGTCATATACACGTACGCGCATACATATGCATATTTAGTCTCATAACATAATAAACTATTTAACCTAAATTAGTTAAAATTAATTTTAGTATATCTGTAAAACACAATTACAAGAGTATTTTCGACATTAAATAAGATTGATATTTATTTTCGTTATTTATTTACTCTTCTCTCCGCTATGATGATTGTAAGAGAATCCATATGATAAAGCGTTGTCTTAATTGACAATTCTAATTGTTTATTATTTTTAAAATCATTTCATTGGCAAATAAAAAACAGTGATTCCTTACATTTTACTTTTAGATTGGCATGTAGTTTCATGAAATTATAGCTAATCGACTTATGAATAAAATATTTAATAACGACTACGGAATATAGTGTAGTTTGTCATTGAATAAAACGTATTTCCTGTTAGTTGAGTATAGTATTCGATTACAGCAAGACCTTTTCATGATTGCTAGTCTACCTATCTTACAATGATGCATTACTAAGAATCTAAGCTTAATAGATATTTAAACCCCATTACTAGACTACGTTAAATTATAGACCTAATTAAATTTTCTTTGTAATTGTATGGAGTGTATTTTATGATATTATGAATTCGATCACAACAGCACTTTTTACAATATGACTTGTTTAAATGGAATGTTAAATTAGGTTTATTATATCATACCCTTATCGTAGTCAATTATCTGACCTAATCGGAGCTCGTGCAGTTGATGCACATCGAATCCACCTGTCCATGAGAGGACGTCCATTATTTTGATCGTTTACCCCGTGAAACCTTTTTATAACTCGAAATGAGGTCTTATGGGTCTATCTGCCAATCTAGATGTAATCACACAATCTCTATTTGCGTCATCGCACAGTTTTTGAGAAGATTTAGTCACTTCTTTTACTCCCTTCTATAGATCGTGTCTGTTGGCAATTTTACAAGTACACCTTTCGCTTGAATGTCAGAAACTCCTCCATTTTTTGCGATTCCTTTGAGATCTTTTTTGTGATAGGTGTACTGAAGTTGGTAGGTTTGTTAGCAATTATTGACAGATAAAATATTATAACAATGTAATCTAAAGCAGCGCAATTTACCAAGAATGACAAATTTTCTAGCAGAAAAAGACCCGTCAACGGTAGAATTGCTTCTCTTGACGGCTAGTTAACGTATAGGTTCGCGATTGTCATTTAGCATTACCACTATCACATTTTCAGGGTGTACGAAGTAACCATTGTTTTTCAAACATTTGGTTACCACTTTCCTTAAGTCTTCTCCTATGTAGTACGATACTTGAATTGTTTTACACTCCGTATTTAATTTTGCATTACATATCATAGCTAACGAACTGGTGCAAAGACTTTCACCACGTACGCTCCCATTTCTCTATGTGTGCTTGATGGTGATTCTGAAGCAATGTACACAATAATGATTCGATTGGCAGTCGTTAGCCATCTGGAGCGGTTTAACGTTTTTGGATTCCTATCTTCAAAGCCAGGAGGAAACTCGCCAGTAGAAACAATTCTACATATGTCAGACAAATACCTTTGATCTGAACTGAAGTCATTTTTTAGATCAAAAAATAGTTCTTTAACAGGACTGTAGGTTGGTACAAATTTTACAGGAAACCTTTTATAACAGCTAGGGCAAAGACAACTGTAAACTCGAAGACCAATGGTCGCCCCCATCTAGTTATTCAAATAAATTCCCGAGTTCGTTTGTATGCAGTTGGCACAGCATCCACTAAAGTGGTCTTACTAGCCTCTCTTCCAAGATTCTTATAAAGCAGTTGTTTTCCGTTATTTATCTAACAGCCATTACATCCCACACAAACGAGTTCAGTCAAAGTAATGTTTTATCTGTGTGTATTCAAAAATTACGTTAGGTATGCCAATAAATTTCCAGATAGAGGGTTTACATGACCAAAATATTTTGAACCCTGCTCTTGCATGAGTAACAAAAGGTCTTCTTGGTGTACTCGCCTGTGCTTTTTACCATTTTCACTTGTCTCAATGTATTAGGTTTGACCGATTCTCCAGTCAAAGTACAACGTATCTTCTTCGCTATATTATTCATTATTTCTTCGCTACATATTCGCATTAATTACTACTTGGTTACCTCACCTGCTTCACAAGTATCTTTAAAAATTAGCCTAATGTAATATTATTGAATCTCTAAATTTACGCGTATTGTTAAAGATACAGTCCATCTGCGCAGTCTAAGGACAATAACTTATAGTTTTCATATTTCTTTATCTAGCCTCTCGTACTTCTGAACTCAACGCTAAGTACAACTGTGTTTTTATCTTAAATGTAGGTTTTGTTGAAAATATATGACAAAAATTCATAACTTAAGCCTTTTGCGCAGTTTAAACATATAATACTTTAGGGTTGAAAGTTAACACAGTACTTAGCAGGCGTAAAATACAACTTTTCTCTTTACTGCATTTCGATCTGACAATTTTGAATTTTTTTCGGCCCATCTTAATATACTCGTATATAGACCTTAAACACGTCACAGAACATAATATATCTAAACCTGAGACGGGGAAGATATTAATGACTATCAGGCTTCAATATCTGTTGGCTTAAGTATAAACATTGCAGTGCGTAACCAAACAGGCCTTTGTGGTGTATAGGCCTTTCAAGTATCGTACGAAATTTATCAGTACGATCAGTAAACTTACAGTTGTCTGTAAGTAAATAGGAACAGACGAATTATCAACACAAATTATAATAATTTTCTGTAATAACAAATTTTTTGGATAATTAGACAAAAAGTAAGCGATGATTTACTGTCTTACCGATGCTTCATGACACAAATTCTGTGACATAAGGGTTTTGGAAGAAGAAAACTCCCATTATAACATAAAAGTACTAATGTTGGAATAAAAAAACACAAAACCAAGTAAAATTCTGTTATTATCTGCACATGCAAAAGAGTGTTATTTACCAGTGCCATGAATAGCCAAGACTTTCTTGAAGGGCGACTAGACGACGAGTGCTTTATACATAGAAAGAGCAGAGACAAGTAACCCTAGCTTTCCCCAGTCTCGATCGGTCAAACTGCCAGGAGATATTAGACAAGCTACTGCTAGTGACAGCTAAGCGGCATAGAGCGCGGCTAGAAGTAGGGTGGTCCATCATCCATACTTTCATCTTACCTATCCAGTGAATCACAAGGTGAACAAAGGAGTAATAACTATTGCCTTCAATAGCTCTGTAAATCAGAATTTCTATATTACCTGCGCTTGATTTCACCCGTTATGTGGTTACTTGAAGCTAGAGGGTGATAGAAAAGTTGAGAATAAATAAACCGGCGAAGTTCGGTGAAACCTAAAAATGCAAGAGGAGAGAGTGTTGGTTTATTTACGAAACAACGTTAGCTACAGTTAAAGAGGATTTTGGAATAACTATTTCCCAATTAAATAAGGAAACGAATAATTTACAACTAAAGAGGAGTGTAGTAAGGTTTAGTAGACCTTACAAAAAAGGAAGAAGCAGAATATTTTACAAATATAGACTACTTTGACAAACGTTTTGTTCCTAAATTGAGTGTATGCTACTTTTACTTCATTGATTTTTTTCCCAGGCGAAACACAAGTCATGGTTATCATACCTTAACTAATACGAATAAAACGATTAAGTTTAACTAAAAAAAATATATAAATTGTTATAACTAATATTAATTATCTAGGACTAAGCAAAAAACCTAATTTAAAATTATAAAGATTTTAAATATGATGAAATAGATTCAGGTGGCGTTAGAAAGCAATAACATGGTGATATCGTCCCTTAAAACCGCCTTTAAACTTCCTCGAAGATCGTAACGTAAATACAAATAGGTCGACTCATCACACTGAAGCAGGATATGTTTGACTGTGATAATACCTCTACGAAACTGACATAGTGGTGGATCCTCATGTCGCATCAATCATCCATGCGAACACGAGTAACCTTAACGTCCTCCGTACGAAAGAACAGATGACCTCCATGGTCGGATGGTATTCTTGATGTCCCTCAGCTTGTTTCTATTTATATTTTGCCATTCTGAATTCTAAACAGAGAATAGTGTACTTTTACCATTGTATACAAAATATGATGCTATGAAACGTTGTGTCGATAGCACCATACTTGTGGCTAATTTCGCACCTTCATCTGATTTAGTATTACCGAATATTCCGCAGTAACCAGGCACCCAGAGAAATGACACTTTGACACCTCGTAATTGGAGCCTGTGTATTGAGCAAAAGATGTCTCTAACTAACAGGTTCTTAGTGAACATTTCCTGAATAGCCTGGAAAGCACTTTTGGAATCAAAACGCATAAGATAATTATATGTTGCAGACGGAATAGATCTTAAGGCTTGGAAAATGCCATAGAGTTCTGCAGTAAAAACGCTACAGACTGAGGGCAATCCATAGGAGTAGGTTTGTCCTTCCAAATAAAATGTACATCCTATTCAAAAAAATTGTTCAACATGATAATATTTTTGAATGCGTTACGGAAAAAATAATGTTTTAAGGGAGAAAACCAAGAGTTGATTGATATAGCTTTTTTAAAATTGTAATATCAAGGAAAATACAAAAAATGAAGAGATAAAAAATCTTTAAATAAATTCCAAAACCATATCAGAATGAGTTCAAACTTAAAAGTTAAATATAACAACAGCAATGTATTTGAATGGCCAGTAGAGTATTTTCATCGATCGATCATGTGCCGCCCCGTAGCTGTGCCCCCCAGTTTGGACCGGAGAGTTAAATAGATCTAAAACCATGGCAAAACATTGTATATCCCGGACTGAGAAGGCGATGATGTTTATACAAGTTCAAGTAACGTCCCTAAGTCCAAATAATAAGACCCAAACTAGCTACAGAACTAAACCGTATACTACGGCACCATTGACCAAGCAAAACTAGTCTGAACGATATCTAAGTCTACAAACGAGGTAAAGTCCGTAGTTGGGCTAATCACACCAAGCCACAATTCCCTTATAACTTGTTTATTCTTATTAGTTAAATGGATTATTACTCACTACCATTTATAAAAGCAACTTTCAATGAACTTATTTCCGCATTGTTTCAATCTAAATTTGTCGTTTGCTTAGCAACATTTTAACAATTAGTTTAGTATTGTTACATAAATGTAAATTGTTTTTAATAAAAAATAATATCCTAATTAACCCCGGAGAGAGGGCTCCCCAGTTTGTAACGTCAACCGGGCCGCCAAATCTGACCGACCCATTTATGTATTTAATATTTTCAAGAATAGATATAAAGGCTATATTTAAAAAAATTGATATCCTTGTAAATTAGGTTCTATCAAATGGTTTTAAGGAGTATAAATAAAAGTAAGTAAAAAAAGTTCAAAGATACATATTACAATTAATCCAACTTTTAGAGAATTATATATAAGAAAATCAAAATTCCGTGCTGAGGATGGTAAAAAAATGACTATATTTAAAACAATTATTATAAACCAATAGAAAACCACATCACGAAACACCTTGAAACGTCTAGACTTTGTTATTACAAATTGCCCTATTCAGTGTGTGAGGGGTCCGGGCTTAGGTCCAATTTTGGCACCCCTACAACCATACTTGGTTTTGTTGTCCTTTTTACAAAGAAACAAAACAAAAACTTTTTCGTCGTACTTAGAGGGAATTTGTACAGCTTCTTCTGCAATTTCTGAAGTGCCAGTAACCTCTGGTTTTCTTAAGCGGACCTCAGGATTGATGTTAGTTAGCATATATCTGCGTTGAAGTTCTTCAGATGTTAATCTCAATGCCAGCTCTTTCAAGTGCCCCTTCTACTTTTAGTTGTAGTTGGATTGTTAACAATGTAAAATATTTGTTAGTTAATGCCTGCCACATTCAATATAGAGTATAATATAACAATTGGCCACCTCCTTCTGCTTCTAGCCACGCTGTATGTAGCACACAGCTTATCCAGAGTATCAACTCCACCTTTGGTCGAATTAAAAAAAGTGATTACTTATGGCTTCATGGATTGACCAGTACTCAGTTGGATTCTCTTCATCTTCATTTGGGCTGTCATCAGCTCAGAATAAGAACTTTCATTTAGAAGTGCGCGAATGTAGTCTTTTTGAAGAATACAAGTCATTGTTTAATGAGTTTATAAAAACCTATTCAATATAGCCGATAATATATGCACTTTATTCGAAAAAACCATTCATAAACACTAAGCATAAACATTTTGTAAACATTTTAAATCACAAAATTCAGTAACAGAAGCCTGGGCGCCAAATCTGTCAGACCCGAATCACAGTAACACAAGCCGGGGAGCCAAGTCTGTGAGACCCGCATCACAGTTACACGAGCCAGGGCGCCAAGTCTGCCACACCCGAATTGTAAATAAACGCTGAAGTGAAATCGAAGGTACTTCGACATTGACTGGGATGCAAAAATAGACAGCTAAACAAAGCGTTAGGTTTCTGGCGCTTTCCTATCAACCGTTACAACAAAATTTCCTTGCTCCGGGTCTGTAAGACTTAGGATGTCTGGTTATAATACAAACTGCTGCATATATGAAGAAAATACAGGCTAATTTTATATCTAAAGAAGTTATCTACCCAGTAGAAATAAGGAAACCAGACCTAGAAAAAAGAAAGGCAAGAAGAATATGGGAGCAGTCCAGTAGATAAAATCATGTTAAATTACAAAAGTAAAAAATAAGTAAAGAAGCAAAATAAAGATCCAATCCGGAAATACAAATAGGATTCTGTAAACTTTTATTTAGATAATATGGACGCAACAAAGCAAAAAATATTCCATTTGAAGGTTAATCAGAAAAATTAACCGGCCAATTACCTCAGTACTCCCAAGTCATGAGAGACAATGGAAATTATTAAAAACACCGATTTATTCGCTGCACAGTTGGCAGGCATATCCATGTCAAAGCTAATGAATAATGATTATGAATTGCGTGGCAGTATCAATATATCAGAAGAAATACCACTGGAAACTATAAAGGAAACATTCAAGAAATTTGGTCAAGGTAGTGTTCTAGGTAAAGTACTCCACCTACTTTACACCTGTGATATTCCAACCACCAATCAAGTGACCATTGCAATGATTTCAGGTTACACACATTATTAGCAAATGGCAAAGACACAGATACATCTACGGACAACGTCCATAGACCAACTGCTAGAATGGACTGATAAATGGAAAATAAAACTGAATGAAGTGAAATCAGCCCACATCAACTTCACAAATAAGGTACTGAAAGAGCCTTCGCCATTAAATGGTAACGGAATTACCTTCCTTTATAAAAATATATCTAATGTTCTAGATATAAACCTAGAAACTAAGATGGACATGCCACATGAGAAGGAAAGGAAGGAGGAATCAAATATAAAATATCGTTATTACCTCTCATTAGAAAATAAAATAAATTTCTACATTCAGATCTTGACACCGTTTTGATTATAAGGCAGCCACCTG
>JBAIZL010000003.1:40562760-40572760 GCA_036971475.1 Prosapia bicincta
CCAACCAAGTAAACGAGATTTTTTAACGCGTTACTTCAAATTACTAAGAAAAATAATATCTTTCTTTTAGCAAATAGACGGAGTGTAGTTTCTATTACTGTATTACGGTATTTGAGTACTAGATGTATAATATGTAGTACTTTTATGAAGCTAACAGTATTTTTTTATTTTAAGAGACCGTTCAAATGATTGCACTGAAAGTTTGAGGAATTCAAAAACATAGCTTTTGGACGTAAAGTAGTTTCTCATTCCTGACATTCTTGGCCAATTGTTTGAACTAATCGCTGCTCGTGTCCAACTGGCTACATCAAGCATAATACTGGTTACATCTATACTAGTAAAATGGTTAACTGAAAGATCGTTCTAATATAAGTGTTATAAAGGTAAAAGTCAAAATAGTGAAGTCAAAATAGTGAACTCAAAATCTCACAAAATATTAGTTTTTAATAAAAATACACATAACAAACTAGTCGCTTTCCTTAGTGCTTGGCTACTACTAACATATTGTCAAGCTATCGTACAAGCTATTGTCAAATAACAAACAAGATGAAAATACAAAGTCAAGCAATAAGATTAATCTATTACACAGCACAACAGTTCTTACTCAGGAGAGGTATATATTTTACATAACTTCTATTATTATTAATATTTTGTTCTTTATTACCCCCCCCCCCTCTCTTTATATCGCTCTATTATCAATAAACAAATCCTAAACAAGGCTTAAACAGTTAAAAAATAACAATCATATATTATATATAAATTCACGTTAAATGCAATTCACTAAAAAAAGAGTTTAAACAAAAATAAAACTAAAAACAGAGTCAAGATAAATACATAAACATCAACACTTACACATATTTTAACGATTTTACAAGGTAACTGTTACGTATTTTTCTTTAAATTAAAGATAATTTAAAAGACAGTGTAAATGCTTCAGAGAGGGACTCCTTATCGGCCAACCTTTGTCTCTTACAAGGTTCGGTACGGCCCAGTTCCTTTCGAATCGTCGGTTAAACGACATCTCTCCCGTCACTCTCGACGTGACGTAGTTTTTGTGTGTTCTAAACGAGGCTCGGTTTAGACCATTTCTCTCTCTTTGTTTCTCCTGTCGTGTGGCGAAGGTACTCTTAACATTAATAGTGACATTTTGAATATAAGTGATTTCTTTAAGTTCAACAGGTAATTGATAAGTACGGGAAAGGGTGCACCCGAATAACTGTCCGACAAGTGGTGGTACTTCGCCCAGTGAGGTATGTACAAAACGTCAACTTCATTCATTTAATTATTTAAGGTCCTCCGGAAATCAATGTTGCCGTTATATGGCAAAATATTTAACAGTAACAGTAGCAAATAAATTAACACTTATTATAATCCTAACACTATTATAATTAACCTACTATAATTTAACACTTATTATTTTGTATAAACTGATTTTTTTAGTGAATTGTTTATAACGTGTATTTTTAAATAATATATGATTGGTATATTTTTACTGTGTAAGCTTTGTTTAGGATTTGTTTATGATGATAGGGGGCGGGAAGATACGAAACAAAATATTAATAATAATTGCAGTTACGTAAAATATTATATACCTCTCCTGAGTAAGAAGTGTTGTGCTATCTAATAGATTAATCTTATTGCTTGACTTTGTATTTTTATCTTGTTTGTTTTATTTGACTTGTACGATATGTTAATAGTAGCCAAGCACTGAGGAAGGCGACATCGTCGCCGAAACTAGTTTGTTGTGTGTGTGTGTTTATTAAAAACTAATTTTTTGTGAGATTTTGAGTTCACTGTTTTGACTTTTACTTTTGTGAATAGTTCTCACTAGCTAAGCTCTAATTAACTAAATAAGTGTTGTAATCCATTTTCTTCTTCATATCTATATTAATCATGCAAAATTATGAATGAATGTAATTAGCTGTATATATATATATATATATATATATATATATATATATATATATATATATATATGATGAATAGTTTATATCCGGAGTACATCTCACCGGTAGCTCTACTCTCTACTCTCACTCAAAATCTCATACCTCCTACACCTGTACTAGAGCGACTAACCCTCAGCCTCTTAAAACAGCACCTTCTCTGAAACACCTAAACATATCATTTGCCAGTGCATTATCCGTTGCACCTTCATCTAAACCCTAGTTCCGAAAGCTGCACCAGTGTCTACACCAACACCACCTCAAGACCAAACTGCAACTCCTAAGTGCCTAGCCCCTGCCGTAAACTCTGTTTCCGACATTTACGTTCCCCTAACAAGAATCTGCATCCACTGTACTTTCTAATGCAGCTTTAACAAAGTTTATACAAAAATGGTCCATAGGACTGATAGGCGAACTAATCCGGGCGCGCCTTCGTCAAGAGAAGTTGTTAGTCTTGCCCATCGTCATAGAACTCATCAACGTGTTACAGTTAGCGCCAAAAACATCGAGGCCACTGTCATTGTGATTTCGATCAACAACATCCAAACTACCACCCTCTCTTCCTAAAGACCTTTATCATCCCATCTGAGCCACATCTACCTGGACCTCCTTCTCTCAACTCCAAACCCAAACCTTATGACTGGTGACCTCATACCCTAGGATACAGCTTTAAACTGTGGAACCGCCAACCATTCCTGTAAAACTCTTTTCGAACATGCCGTTTACGATCCATTCATAATCATCCTTCGTCCATGTGGATCAATCTACATTCCAAACAACAGTAACCACCCGCCTTATGTCCTTGACATTGTTGTCACCAAATACTTCCCTCTCCCTTGCTCCGTTAGGCTTCTATCCTTATCACGATCTCCTCCTCCTGCATACATGGGCCTCCTGTAACCTCGAGCTGGAATAACTGGAGAGCCTTCTATGTGGATCTTTCCCGGCTAGTGCTTCAAAATCTTCCATCAATTTCCATGATGGCCTAGATTAGTTAACTCTTTAAATCCAAATAATACTCTCGACAGCCATTTGTAAACCTTCCTCTTAAGTACAGACGACCCAAAAACAATCGAAATGGCGCAAAAAACAGTCTTCGTCGCTTATGGCGGAACACGAGATTTCCGGTCAAACAACGTTTCAACCACTAGAACCTACTGGTGAAGAAATTTCTGGAGGGTCACGCGCCCAAACTTTGGGCGGAATATTTAGACTCTTTGCTCGTCACAAACGCTCGTCAGTGGGGATCGCTACCCGTCAAACCCTACTCTAGGACCCCACATAACTGATGTTCTCTGCAGCAGACAAAGTTGAGTCCTTTACTGACTCTCTAAAAGCACAGTTCTTGCGAACCATGGGATCAGCTACGACGGGTTCTCTACCTTCGTGGACGATTATTTAGTCAGATTTCTGTGTCGGAGGCACACCCTATCCTTCAGGACGAGGAGACACAGTAACGACTGGAGGATAACAGAAGTTACGACTCAAACATTTCCTGGTTTATAAAACATCAAAATCACCACATCCTACATACTAAATATCTTCAACTCCGCAACCCGCCTACATCATTTCCCCTCCTACTGTAAATCAACAAAAGTCATTCTTCTTCCAAAACACCGAAAACTTCTGACCTACCCTGAGAGATACTCATCTCCTACTTACCTTGTCCAAAGCCGTCGAACTCCTCCTTTACTCCAAAATCATGCCCGTCCTAGATGGTGTTATTCACCTGAAGCAATATGAATTTCAAAAGAGGCCACTTCACACAACAGCTGTTACGAGTGACGAACATGGTAGTGGAAAGGTTCAACATGAGGTAATCCACAACAGCAGTCTTCCTTGATGACAGCAAAGCCTTCGACCGTGACTGGAATCCTGGTAACCTTTACCAATTGGCCACCTGATCTATACCCATACACACCGTCATCCTTCTCCGCTGCTAAATGTGTCTCCACCTTCCATGCTGCCTATGCGGGTGTTCCGCAGCGTTCCGCCCTAGACTCCACCCTCTATTTCCTCTATACCTACTACATCCCACTCCTTCCTAATTTCTCGTTTTCTTCATACGTTGAAGACGCCATGTTTGTCAACCTTCTTGAGCATACCTAAAACCACAAAGACCGCCCAGATGCAACCAGACTCCCCGTCACTGTGGCTCCTGAAGTTGAGAACGTCGATCAGTACTGAAAATAGGAAGCCTCCTGCTGCACTTGGAAGCAAACCGGAGATATTACTCTTGAGAGGAAGCCCATTGGCTGGTGGTCTTCTGTTTAACACATTGGCGTCATCATAGCCAAAAGCCTGTCCTTCTCTATTCAAACCTCCTCAGCCATTACCAAAGATAGTGCAATGCGTGCTAATCTCTATCCTGTCATCTGCAGCAGAGGTACAATACCACTCACAATTTAACACAAAATGCACCAAATGCTTTTTCGTCCCGTCCTCACTAATACAACTACTGTCTGGTGGCGTCTTTGCCCCATTAGGTCTCAGAAATCTCTTGAGTCTTTCCAATCCTCCTCTGTCATATTCCTCATCAACTCTTTATGGTTTTCTTCAAATGATACAATTTTCAGCTCTCGTTGCTCTCCTCTGCTGGCTGTTTTTCTTACATCTAGGGATCTGTAAACTTAGTTGGACCCTTATTATCCTTCCACATCCCAAAGTCTTCCTTGAATGTCCATAACGTCTCTGGAACTCGCACTAACTCTCCCCGCCGTCCTTCTATCGCCTCTTCTAACAGGATACTAGATTTAAGTTTCAGTCATAATACGCTTTAACTCTATGTACTCGTCTATAGGTTCACATTAATGATTGTAAACCCAAACTTTGTGTGTTTATACCAGATTTGCCATTCCCTGTAAAATCCTTTTTTTAATAAGCTGTTCATGTATCATGTACAAAGGTCGAGTTAGTTAAGATATGATTAGTCTTAAGCTTAACTTTCAATAAATTGTAAATTAAATCTAGCATTAAAGTAGTATTTTCCATAAACATCCCTACAATATGTTTTGCCACACAACAACCGCATTACACATATTTATAAATACATGTAAACAGACAACACAGTCAATTGAAAAAAATGGAGAGTGTTAAATCCATTCTGCCTGTCCTCATGTTACAAATAAATTTTGTCCCCCAGCATAAAAACTTTTTTACCGTCCCACCCAGAAAAACGTCCTGCTTTGCAGATACATCTAGTCATTACCAAAGACCCTGTTCCCATATTCCTAACCGCAGCTATTGTTGGTGTCAGACGCTGCAAAATCTCGGAGGCCACCAAACCCTCTCCTTCACTGATGAGCGTGTTCTTCACTCGCTCTTCAACTGTTTTTAAGTTGATAGATAGATCTGTCTCGTCAATGATAGATGAGATTCTAGTGAAACGTTGGAATTTAGAATTTATGCACTACACGATAAACGGAAGTACTCCGTATAATTAATAATCATCATCATATATTTTCCATCAGTGAGAGAGTAAGTAACAATATATTGTTACTATTGTGTGTGTATATATATATATAGCCACTAAGTAATAGGCCACAGCTACAGAACCAAACCGTGGTGTGCGGTGACCAATAACTAAAAAGGGATAGTCTGATCGACCTGATCGACGTCTGAGTCTACAAGTCTCGAACAAACGAGGTAAAGTCCGTATTTGTCCTAATCACAGAAAGCTACAATCAATTTAAACCCTCTTTTTTCTTAGTAGTTCACATGAATATTTAAATATTTGAGAAGCATAGTGTAATGAAATCGGATCCTGCTGTTTGCTTAGCAACAGTTAAACAATAAGAACATTTTCTTGAGTATTGTTTTATAAATGTCAACCATTTTTAATAAATAGAATAATTAAAATCTTTACTATGAATATTTTGAACATATTTCAGGGGGATTTATAATATTTTACAGTATTTTTTTTTTATATTGTTTTATGAGTGGAAAGTGTAAATATAAAGTTAGTTTGTTTAACATTTGACATTTGATTTACTCTAATGTAATCACACATTTTATTGGGTGTCAGGGTGGTTAGCTGACACAGTAACGCACCCTTTGTTACGTGGTTAAAACCTGACCAGCTCCTACTTATTAGGAGGATTTTATTATTATTTGTTGTACAAATGATGGTTCAAAATTTTTATAGATCTTTTTCAAGATGTAACAGAAAATATCCCAAACACACAGATAAACTCATTCCATAACACACGCGCACGCGCGGGCACACTCCCAATCTGCAATGGGCTTTTCTTATTTTATTTTAATTAAATTATTTTACTTTCTTACTTCTTTCTTTTATTTTCATATTACCTTTTATATCACCTTTTATATGTTAACTATTTATTTTCCCTGAACATCCCTATTCTTCTTTAACACTTATCTACATTCCTATTGCTTCTTTTAGATTTACTTTTATTTACTTATATTTTCACCATGACTCTTTTTTATCTGGTAAGTATTAGGACCTAATATTCTTTATACCATTTACCTATTTACTTCTATCTCTACCATAAAGTCTACCTAATACTTACCAGTTGCCTGAAACTGCATAATGACCAAGGCGAGATTTCAGTCAGTCGACTGAACCTTGTAACATCCCTGCCTAGATATCCTATGAATAAATTCTTAGCAGAATGTATTCAAAACCTATGTATTTCGTTCAAAACCAATTAGCGAAGTAATTCCCTATGCTATCATAATACTCGGGGCGGGGTGTTTGCTATTTAAGGTGTTTGGTACTTGGAAACCTTTTAGTAAGGAACTGTGTGCCATTAGGTAACATAAAGGCTAACGAGAGGTAATTGTAAAATACTTGTTTTATATTTCTGAGGTGGTAAAACATATAAATATGTACGGGTTTCGTTTATATATTTTATTTTGTTTCGTTTACCCCCTTGGCAACATTTTAAAAATAATTATAAATCTGTTTAGCTTATGTCCAATTAATTAATTTCCAATATCCCTTAAAATGATATTGAATTGTAATTTTACAGTTTTACAAATAGCCTTTAACATATTTTTTGACTGATTATTTTGATCCAACACCTCAGATAAGAAAATAAAAAAACCTTTTTACAATCTTTTTTGCTTATATAGGATGATTAAAAAAATAAATTAAACTTAAAATTAAATTAAACTTATTTTTCTATTGATTACTTAAATGGTTGGAATGTAAAACTGTAATAGATTTAACTGTTTTTTGACTGGTTAATTTTAAGCTCATTGTATGTGTAATCTATAAGTTCTAATTATGACAATTCTCAATTACTAATTAATATTCCGTTGTTACAAAATCTTATTTTCTGGACCCACATTCATTTAATTTTCTAGACCATAAACATTTAATGACATTTTCTTAAATACTAGTTCTGTATATCACCTCAAAAACTGAAATTTTCTCACAAACATTTAATAATATTATTATATAATAAATATTTAAGAAATTTCCTGTAAAGCCAAATATGTTTGTGAAATTGTTGTTATAAATTTTGAAATTTCATTTAAAATAAAGTTTCTTGAAGACGTATTTAGGTATATCTTGTTTTGACTTTCCTTTTGGCTTGAAATTTTCGGGAATCGTCATCTTGGCCATCCTGTTTGTTCCGTTAAATGGAGGCTGGACCCGTCTGCTATGGTTCAGAAAAGCTCAAGTACTTCCTCTCCAATGTTTGGCGGTGTGATCTTGAATTGTCTTTTTCTTTAATACCTTACAGCGTTTTGAAATGACTTTTACAACCGGATTTAAACATTGTTTCTGAATTATACTTTAACATTTACACGATTGAAAATATAAGTGCTAACTTTAAAATGTTTGAAAATAGTTCTGTTTGTTTTATGAAATTTCTGCGTCGTTCAAACTATACGAAAGATTTGACTAATAGATAGGTTAAATGCCAGGACTAAAAATTAGAACCTTAGACTGCCAGGGTCCCTTCTCGTATTTTGAACAACATGATTTGGGACGAGCACTCTGCGGTATTTCTCCTCTCTCCGCTCTTAGAATAAACTGCCTTTGCAAAATTCTCATTTATCTTTCTGGACTCTGTTCCTTCCGATTAGTACTTCTTATTGCTACACATCTTCGGTTGTTATTTATTATATTTATTAAATTTGTAAAGTAATATGATTTAAATTTTTTTAAAGTTATAAATCTGTCTCTATCTTACATTTATTCTTTACTCATAATACCGTCGGTTTATATTCATTACATTATACATGATACACTTTTATAATGAACATTTAATGAATTTTAAAAATTTGTTTATCTTAATTTCGACTCATATTGGTTTCAAACTCCATTTCTACCTTTTTTAACACCCACACACACACACACACACACACACACACACACACACACACACACACACACACACACACACACACACACACACACACACACACACACACACACACACACACACACACACACACACACACACACACACACACACACACACACACACACATACACACACAAACATATATATATATATATGTGTGTGTGTGTGTGTGTGTGTGTGTGTGTGTGTGTGTGTGTGTGTGTGTGTGTGTGTGTGTGTGTGTGTGTGTGTGTGTGTGTGTGTGTGTGTGTGTGTGTGTGTGTATGTGTGTGTGTGTGTGTGTGTGTGTGTGTGTGTGTCTGTGTGTGTGTGTGTGTGTGTGTGTGTGTGTGTGTGTGTGTGTGTGTGTGTGTGTGTGTGTGTGTGTGTGTGTGTGTGTGTGTGTGTGTGTGTGTGTGTGTGTGTGGGTGGGTGGGTGGGTGGGTGTGTGTGTGTATAAACCATATGATACAGGCAAAGCGATTATTTCAGGTATTTTATACAATACCTAAGCATTTTATAATTTGCCTAGTAGCTTTTGCAAAAATCTTAATTGCGAATGATTTCGTACAATTTTACATGATGAACTAAATCTGATTAAAAAAATCATTGTCAAAATAAGAGATAATGTACCAAGTTACTTAATACAGCCTATTTAGGTATTTTACTCATGTGTTACCAAATTTAATCTAGCTTTAGGTGTAGATCTCTGATTTAATAGCTGGCTAGGATGTAGACACACTCTTAGATGGTCAAATCTATCTCAAAGTAGCAGATTTTGTATAATATATAAATTTCTTCTAATATATTTGAACTTTAAAATAAAACAGCTGGAAGTTGTTTTATATTAGATGAGAGCAAGGTCAGATGTTTCCAAGGCTACATATCAAGTCGAGTAATCATTACAGCGGCACGGCAAATCGACGGGCTTAATATGAAAACAAAAAATTTTAATAGTTAGGGGAAAATTTTATTTATTTTTTATTTAAAGACAATTAAATAAAAAGTATATAATGAAAAACCCTTAAAGTATTAATAGGCAGAAAATTTAAAACTAATAGCTGCGGAATATTGAAAACAAACAAATAATATTATTTATAAACAAATTTTTTAACAATTGTAATTAATAAATAGTTACTAGATCACTCCGAAATATAAAATAGTTAAGTACGGGACTTTTATATTGCCCATAAAGTATCACTAGCTAACGGTGTGGCGTAAAATCATTATTCGAGTCTCTAATAAGTTCTAAAAGTGTGAGACGGACCATGCCGCTAAAAATAATAAATTCTGAACCCATGAGTGACACTTATAACAAAAGTGTAAAAATGAGGACAAATTCCGGAACCGGAAAGAGAAGGTGCAGAGGTCCATAAGATTGCAAGCTTAAACGGTAACTTAATCGCAAACGAATGCCAAGAGAAAGTTAATGAGGAGGGCGGATCATGGAGACGAAAAGCAACTATTATATCAAGCTGAAGGTTTTTTACGTAGATCCAGAGCGGAAAACTAAGATGCTGGTTCATTCTAAAACCCAAATCCAGCCAAAGATGGAAGTGGAGAATGTCTGTCTACAAATGTCTGTAATTCGAACTTGAAATTTTATAATTGATTAACCAATAAACAGTTTCAAAGGCGGATCTTAAAAAGACCTCTAGCGAGTGCAGCGAGATTCCATTGTCAGCGAATACCGGAGGAGTTTCCTATCCAAGGCCGTCGGAGGAGAGGAGGTTTGAAGCA